>JAOTAZ010109315.1:0-10052 GCA_025629785.1 Erythroxylum oxycarpum
TTTATTGCCTCGAAGTCCCGGCAATATCTGGCAGTGGTCGTTCCTCTATAATAGGGAACACAGATACAAATTACTATGGTGCATGATTAAAATTCACGTATATGAATGATGCATGCTCACATCACATTCTAGCAGACTTCCACTTTTATCCTATTAATCACCAACGTCAATCACTATTCATTCTGCACTGTTCATCATGCACTGTTCACTATTCACTATTCTGCACTGTTCACTATTCACTGTGCACTATTCACTATTCACTATTCACTGTGCACTATTCACTATTCACTCAACTGTTCATCATCTTCAACCTTCGACTTCCGACTCTGCAACTTCTTTTTTTTTCATTTTCCTTTCTTTTCTTCTCAATTCTTTTAGCATCTTCACTTTACAACTAACCTCTTTAGCAAGTCTAACCTCTCAGAATCATCAAAAACTTCAAACATGATAAATCTAAAAATTTCCTTCCCCCTTTCTCGCTCTACTGGAATCTTCCACACGTTTGGATCTATAGATCTAGATAACACCAGAAAGAGTCATTATCAAACGAACTAACCTGGTTATTTGCAGCAGAAAAGCAGATCGAAAGCAGACCGTGATGAACGAACTTCGGTATGGAGCAACAACACATCTGAACTGATTTACTACCTATTTATCTCACGCATTTGTCACTGTGCATGCAACCCACACGTTCTAACATCAATCGTCCACTGATTAAATCATTATGATTTGATGAATAGTTAAATAACCAAAAATGTTGTTATGAATTCTTATAACAAACAAATACCCAAAATTGCCAGACAACTTCCAAAAATGCGTTTCACTCAATCAGAGAGATTCAATCAAATGCATATGAAATGCGTATGTGACACTTTTTTCAATTTATTCCGATGTTGTGACCGAGCGCCTAAACTGTCCCAATATGGGCGCATTAATCGTTGAGCCTGAAGCTCTAAAATCACTGTAGGCTTGAGGCCCAAGTACTGTGAGCTTTTAGCTCTCGGTGGTTGCTCCGGTCACAACTGTCATTATCTGATCATGCATTCATGTATGTAATGCATATGTCACAATTAAGCAGCAAATGTATCACAATTAATACACATGTCACAATGTATCACATCATAAACAAGTAGTTCACAGATTCACAACCAAGTAACACTTCTATGTCATAACTCCCAATACATCGGACCTTCTGTCAGGAATCCACACTCATATCCAATCACAAACCCGCCATTATCTCCACAGTAAACATATAATAATCGAGAGAGCCATCTAGGTCACTCACCAATAGCTTCAGAGATAATGCCTAAAAGTTTCGGCAATGTCAGTGGGTTGATGTTCCAAACGTGCCTCCATAATAGTCAAAAGATTCAAACATTAACAAAAATCCAATCAGAAATATTTAATAATGCACATGTAACGATTAAAAATGTGTATAATGCATGTTCGTGACATTCCCGACATTATTCCAAAGATTCTCATTCCGAAAATTCTGTCTAAAAATTAGAAATCCAAAGACACCAAAATCACTAAATTCGGATCTCTATAGGTCCAAACATTAATAAAACAGGGACCAAAAAAAATTACCCGATCCCTTCACTTTCACCTAATCAATCCACGTCAATTTCATCTCTAAAAATTCTCAATTTCATATAGAAATGAAATTAAATATTTCACGAATCCGATGTCTCGAGAATCAGGTCAATCGGATGTCAGACAGAAAAGGTATTCACAAAAGAAGGCATAAATCCAAAATAAAACAATTAACACACACACACACACACACACAAACACACACACACACACACACACACACACACACACACACACACACACACATATATATATTTAAACCACTAAAATCCTCTTCCCTTCTAATATGCATAACTTCTGATATGGAAGTCCAATTCTTTCAAATTTGGTGTCTATGGAAAGAGCAAAGAAAATTCTACAAGTTTCATTAAGAACACAAAAACCAATTTCATCTTTAACAGTGCCAAAAATGTAACCAAAGTTACTGCCTTCACAATATTTTCCCAAACAGTATACCATTTTCAAAAAACATAACTTTCCATTACCTTTGTCAAAAATTCCAAACTTTATCCCAAAAGAAAGATAAAAACATGTTCTACAACTTTCATGAACAACTTCGAAGCAAATTCAACTTATAAACACATCAAATTCTCAACCAAAGTTTCTGCCCACATATGTCACCCTGAACAGTATACAATCTTCTAAAAATCATAATTCCTTACCCAAATGTCCAAAAAAATCCATACTTTATTCCCATGAAAAGGTCAGTCAGACAAAATACTACAATTCTCATGAAGGACTTAGGAGCAAATTGCATCTCTAACTAAGTCAAAATTTCACATGAATATTGTTACCCTGTTTCACATTGTGAAATCAACATATTGCCAAAACCAAAACCAAACTTTACAAATTCGTAACTTACAAGTCCTACATCCAAAATTTGCATATTATACCTCATTTCAAAGCTAAGAAATTCCTCTACAACTTTCCATAAGACCATTTGAGCTAATTCACATCAAAATAGTCTAGAATTTAGCTGCAAGGTACAAGCACCACAAAACCTACAATTAGCACAATTTCCAGCACCAATCACATTAACATCTAAAAGTTAACAGGTAAGTACTCTCAACCTAGATATAGAAAAATTGCATACTTAGTGGCAATAGAAAGATAACAAGAAAGTCTTCAAGTTTCATGAAGACCAAATTAGCAAAATCTGTCTCTAACACCCTAGCGAAACGCCTCAAAGTTTCAGGTCATCAAGTTCGTATTACTGTTTATACATCATATATCACTCACTTTCAAGACCAAATTCAAACCCCTTCAAGCCACAATTTGACAAAACTTCCTTCATAATAATTTTAATGACACTTCTGAAGTTTAATTTAAGCCAACAAGCTCCTCAATTGCTCAACCATATCACAAGTTATGATCAAAACGCTGAAACATGCACAAAGTCAAATTTCCAGCTTTTACACCTAAACTAAATCCTATCACTTACAATACCATTTCTATACCACTTTTCATTCAATTCACTTCACATATCAACTATTAATCACTCACATCCTATCCTTGGACATAAGTCCACAAATTTCAGTACACACACACCCCATCATCCATCACTTTTTACACTCATCTACCATCATTAACTTATCTCCCAAAAACATCTAAAACACCTTTACTTTCATTCACTACATCTTACCTAATCAATCATCAATCAACCATCAATTTATCAAACAAATTATTTACCATATACACTAACACAATTCTCATATAATTAGGTGCACAATTAACACAATTAATGCATTTAACAACAAAACAAGCCAAAAACACAATCTTTCCTTAGCAAGCTTCAACTTTCCAAGTCTTCAAAATAACCACCAAAGCCTTAATTCCCTCTAACACATACAACCATCATCTTCTTGAGAGAGTAGAAAGCTTAGTTTTTTTGAAGAGTCAATAGAAGAGAAGGCAAGGTAAAGGAAGGTGGGAAAGATGAGCAAAAATTTGCAAAGGAATAAGGAAGAAGAAGGCTACGAGAATGATGGTGGAGACAACATGAAATAAAAAACCTTTCATTTGGCCTTCACTTTTAAAAGTGTCGTGAATGTAAAGGGGGTTGTTTTAAATAAAACCTAATGCCACATGTCACATTTATAACCATTCATTTGGTTCTTTCCAAAAAAACTTTAATTTATACTCCAATTTTCCCCCAAAATTCCAATGACTCAAAACAATAATTCATAAAATCATGTATCAAATTTCCAGTGCCATTGGACAGTAATTTTCAGTACCGGAAACCAATCAGTACGCCACTTGACAATTTTTTCGGTCTAGAAATTTTCCCCGAAAAATTCCAGAAAAATGCCTAAAATTCTCCAAAAATGAAAAACACACAAAAATCACTCCAATTAATTTTTCAAGCACAAATACTACATTTTCCACAACAAAATCACATTTAGGCACATATACCGGAAAATGTCATGAATGCATGTACAGTTATTTTCATGTGCAAATTTCACTATTCACATGCAAGATGTCAAAACAATCCTAACCACTTTCAGCCCTTTCCAAATTACTAATCTACCCTTCCCATCGGGGGTGGGATGTCACAATTCTCCCCTCCTAATAAAAATTTCATCCTCGAAATTCTTACCTGTTTGATCGAATAGGTGAGGATACTGTCTCCTCATATGCTCCTTTGTCTCCCAAGTTGCTTCTTCAGTCGAGTGGTTCCTCCATAGGACTTTCACCAATGGAATAACCCTGTTCATCAACTGCTTCACCCGTGATCCCACAATCTTGACCGACTCCTCAACATAACTCAGATTACTAGCCACCTCAATCTCTTGAGCCGGTAGCACATATGTCGAATCCGATTGGTATCTCCAGAGCATACTCAAATGGAAGACATTATGCAACTGAGACATCTTATTCGGTAAAACCAACTTATAGGCCAAAGGTCCAATCCTCTCAGTGATCTCATAAGGATCAATGTACCTAGGGCTCAACTTGCCCTTTTTACCGAACCTCAGCACACCTCGCCACGGTGACACTCGTAGGAACACTCTGTCTCCCATATCATATTTCATCTCCCTCCGATGTTGATCCACATAACTCTCCTGTCTATCTTGAGCCGCTTTTATTCGGCTCCGAATAAGCTTTACCTTGTCCACTGTATCCTGAAGCAGCTCTAAACCCTCAATCATTCTCACACCCTCTTCATCCTAATACAGAGGCGATCGACACTTTCTTTCATATAAGGGCTCTTAAGGTGCCATCCCGATGCTACTGTGATAATGATTATTATATGCAAATTCCATCAAAGCCAGATACTGATTCCATGCTCCTCTAAACTCCAATACACAAGCTCGAAGCATATCCTCAACAGTCTTAATTGTCCTCTCACTCTGCCCATCTGACTGAGGATGAAATGTTGTACTGAAATTCAACTTGGTACCCATAGTAGACTGCAAACTCTTCCATAACCTCGAAGTAAATCTAGATCCAGGTAAGATACTATAGACACTGGAACACCATGCAGTCTCACTATCTCCGTCACATACTTCTGGGCCAGCTGATCAAGTGAATTATTCTCCCTCACTGGCCAAAAATGGGCCGATTTTGTTAATCGGTCCATTATGACCTAGATAGCATCATGTTGCCTCGGAGTCTTAGGCAATCCCATGATAAAGTCCATAGTGGTTTGTTCCCATTTCCACTCAGGAATAGGCAACGAATGGAGTTTCCCCACTGGAGCCTGGTGCTCAGCTTTAACCTGCTGGCATGTCATACACCTTGATACATACTCTGCCACCTGTTTCTTCATGTCAGGCCACTAGAAATGTTGTTTTAAAGTGTTATACATCTTGGTAGTAACAGGATGCATACCATAGGCAGCCATATGAGCTTCCTCCAGAATCTCTCTTCTCAAATCATCCACATCAAGTACACATAGCCGTTGTCCCAACCATAATGTCTCATCTCTCAATTCAAATTCAGAATTCGAATCTGCCTTTACCTTCTACATAAGCTTTACTATGTCAGGATCATTTCCCTAGACTCTCCTAATCCTATCATGTAGCATCGGTCTGAGCTTCAAAGTGACTATCAAAGCCCCATCTACTCCAAATTCAACTACACATTCAAAGCTCTCAACTGAATCAAATTAGGCAACCTCAATACCTGCATCTGAGCTGCACTAAAGTGAGACTTCCTACTCAAAGCATCTGCTACCATATAAGCCTTCCCTGGGTGGTACTCAATAGTACAATCATAATCCTTAAGCAGCTCAATCCATCTCCTCTACCTCAAATACAACTCCCTCTGACTCAACAAATATCTCAAACTCTTATGATCAGTAAAGATCTAAAACGTCTCACCATACAAGTAATGTCTCCAAATTTTTAGGGCAAAGACAACTGCAGCTAACTCTAAATCACGCACTGGATAGTTTACCTCGTGAGACCTTAACATTCTCGAGGCCTAAGCAATCACTCTGTCATGCTGCATCAAAACACACCCCAATCCCTGATGCGATGCATCACTATACACCTCATAACCTCCAGTCCCTGATGGAATAGCTAACACCGGTGCAGTAGTCAACCGATGTTTCAGCTCCTCAAAACTCTTCTGTCACTCCTCAGTCCATTTGAATGCTACATTCTTCCTCAAAAGTTTTGTCAAAGGGGCTGAGATCAGTGAAAATCCCTTGACAAATCTCTTGTAATATCCAGCCAATCCTAGGAAGCTCCGAATCTCTGGCACATTCCTTAGAGCTTCCCACATCATCACTGCCTCAATCTTCCTCAAATCCACCTGTATACCATCTCCAGTCACTATATGGCCCAAAAACACTACCTGATCTAGCTTAAATTCACAATTACTAAATTTGGCATACAGTTTTTTCTCCCTCATAATTTGTAAAACAATCCTCAAATGCTCAGCATGCTCCTGTCTACTCCCCGAATACACCAAAATGTCATCAATAAATACAATCACAAACTAATCAAGGTAGGGCTCAAAGACCTTATTCGTCAAGGCCATAAAAGCCTCCGGGGCATTAGTCAGCTCAAACGGCATCATTAGGAACTCAAAATGCCCATACCTGCTCCGGAAAGCACTCTTAAGCACATCAGCCTCTGCTATCTTTAGCTGATAATACCCTGACCTCAGATCCAGCTTAGTAAACACCTGAGCTCCCTACAAATGATCAAATAAATCATCAATCCTAGGCAATGGATACTTATTCTTCACTGTCACCCAATTTAGCTGCCTACACAATCTCAAAGTCCCATCCTTCTTCTTCACAAACAATACCGGAGTTCCCCCAAGGTGAGACACTGGGCCTAATGAAACCCTTCTCCAACAAATCCTGCAGCTGATTCTTCAGCTCCCTCAGTTCCAGAGGTGCCATCCTATATGGAGGAATAGATATAGGAGCAGCTCCTGGAACTAGATCAATAGTAAACTCTGTTTCCCGATCCGGCGGTAAACCTGGTAACTCATCAGGAAACACATCTATAAATTTCCTAACCAAGAGAATGTCCTGAAGCCTCTGCTCATCTCTAGTGTCAATGACGTGGGCCAGATAAGCCTCACATCCACTCTACATCAATCTCAATGCACTCAGGAAGGAAATCATCCGAACTGGCACTGCCTGACTAACTCCTCTAAAAACTACTCTAGGCTGACCAGGAGATTCTAATACGACCTCCTTGATGTAGCAGTTCATGATGGCCCTATGGGCAGTGAGCCAGTCCATGCCCAAAATCACATGGCATAGACCCTGGCCTGGGACTGCGGTCGGCTGCCCCGCCCCTCAGTCCTCACAAAAGAGCCCTCAGCTCCACCTCTGCCTCTACCTCTGCTCCTCTGTCCAAATCCACCACCTCGACACTGCTGCATCGTAGTGTTACTCCCTGATCGCCCACTGACAGCAGACTGAGCTCCCAAAGTAGCAGGGCCATCCTTGATCTGATGGTCCATGAAGCCGCATTTAAGGCAGGCCCCAATCAACCGCTAACACTCACTACTGTGCCTCTTCTCGCAGTGCTCACAAACTGTTGGTTGAACATGTCCTATACCTCTACCACTGCCACTACCAGTCTGTGCAAACCTCCCTCTTTGCCCAAATTCAGACTGCCTGAATCCTCCCGGTGACCTAAAAGTTCTGATTTGGCGCTTGTTGAAACTTCTGCCAGAACTGCCCTGACTGTCACTTGGTCTCTTCCCCCTAGATCCCTGTCCAGCCTTAGCCTGTCTTTGCCTCATCAGCTGCTCAACTCGCACTGCAGCAGCCCTCATCTCAATAAAAATGCCCATATCTAAACGGGCCAACCTAGTACGAATCTCCATATTGTGGCCATTCTCAAACCTCCAGCACCTATCTGCTTCAGCAGATATCAAAGCAGTAGCATACCACATCAGCTCATTGAATCTCACCTCGTACTCAGCCACTTACATCCTACCCTACTTCAATTCCAGGAATTCCTGCATCTTCATCTCAAGATAAATTTTGGGCATATAATTGTCTTTAAACTCCCTCAGAAAATCCTCCCATTTCAGTGGGCAAGGCCTGATGGTACTACCCAGGACAGTCTTCCACCACTGATAATCTGGGCCATGTAGGAGAGATACTGCATAATCAAACCTCTCATCTGGATCACAATCCATCTAGTCGAAGACTCTCTCAGTCCTCTCAAGCCATCCCTCAGCCTCAACAGTGTCTGTACTGCTATAAAAATCCATAGCCCCCTACTTACGCAGCCTATCATACCTCCTCTCCCGTCTCACGGGAACTCTAGGAGGCAACTCCTCAAATCGAGGCACCGAGGACTCCCTACTTGCTACGACTGATCCTTGGTCAGCTGGTTGATCAACTTGATCACCTATGACTGATGACCTATAACAAAACAATAATTTCGATCAATTTTTGCATTTCTCACAATAATTCATGCCTACATATTTGACGAGTCCCAACAGATGCCAAACTATGCTCTGATACTACCTAAATGTAGCGCCCCCTTACCATAGGGTACACACCGGGATGCCCATTGGTCATTCTGATACATATCCTACGATAAGGGTGAACTACGAATAATCACTACTGTACTTCACATGGCATCATAATAATAAAACATCAATACAAAAATCACAATTGTTTAAAATCAAACTTTTTTTCCATTTCACTTCATCAAAATCAGTAATTCATACAACTGTCAATTTTTCACTGCATGTACAGCACTCCAAAAACCTAGTACAATATGCTACTAAAATAGGGAAAAACATCCGCTCTATCTAGTTCATCCTAAAATTCCTAGCTGACCGACCTGTGAGCGATAACTCCTCTCGCCAAAATGATCTACACGGCTCGAAAAGTCCTTCTGGAGCTGGGAGTCTACTCTCGGTCCTGAAAAATATGTTGCAATTTTGGGTGAGTTTGCGAACTCAGCCAGGAACCATCATCGATGGTTCACTCAATTCATGCAACACTCAAGCATATCACAGACATTTCACAATTTTACATCGATCAAAAGTGTCACAAGGCCAGTTCACACAATTACATATGTCACAATTTCACATCATCACAGGTAACACATTTTTCACATAAGCATAACACATTTTGCTTTCCCTCAATCAAACATATTAATCCAAATACATATGAAATGCGCATGTGACATTTTTCCACTTTATTACGGTGTTGTGACCGAGCGCCTGAACTGTCCCGATATAGGCACATTAGTCGTTGAGCCTGAGGTTCTGAATTACTGTGGAGCTTGAGGCCCGAATATAATCGTTGAGGTTTTAGCTCTTAGTGGCTGCTCCGGTCACAACTGTCATTATCTGATCATTTATTCATGAATGAAATGCATATGTGGCAATTAGCAGTGTATATAGCATCATCAACACATGTGTTACAAATCATCACATCACAAGCACGTAGTTCTCAGATTCACAAACAGGTAACACTTCTATGTCATAACTCCCAATACATCGGACCTTCTGTCCGGAATCTACAATCATAAACAACCATAAAACCACCATTATTCACCACAATAAACATATAATACTTGAGAAAACTGTCTAGGTCACTCACCTATAGCTTCCGAAGCTAGTGCCTGGAAGTCTCGGCAATGTCTTTGGATCGACGTTCCAAATGCGCCTCTATAACAATTCAAAAACATATAAATCACAATTTGTACAATCATAAATGTATAAAAGTGCACATGCGGGAATTGAAATATGTACAAGGCATATTCGTGACCATCTCGGTATCATTCCATAATCTCATCACAAAATGTTCTCCTATGTCTTATAAATATATAGACATCAAAATTACTCAATTCTGACTTCTATAGGTCCAAATATTGATAAAACATAGACAAAAAAAATGATTACCCGGTCCCCTCACTTTGACCTAACAAATCCACGTCAATTTTGCCTCTAAAAATTGACAATTTCATATAGAAATGAAATTAAATATTTTACGAATCCGAGGCCTCGAGAATTAGGTCAAT
>JAOTAZ010109375.1:0-10048 GCA_025629785.1 Erythroxylum oxycarpum
CTCTACCATAAGGGAACTCTTTGCCTTTTACCCTTATCCTTTTTATTAAATACTTGATATATGTAATTTTAATTAAATAATATGAACTTAATTGGTCTATACAAGACATTATAGCGGTTTACAAAGTATAAATTAAAATTTAATAAAATTAAAATACTAATTAGTTAGAGTCAAATTTAAAAGTTGAATTGGGTCTTCATGTCAATAATATTTAATTGATAACATATGATGTTTATGCTGCATGTACTTCATTGTTATTTTTTAACAAAAGATTAACATCACTTTTTTTGAAAAACTAAAAAATTGCACTGAATTTTTTTGAAAATTTTAAAGATGAAGGACTTTTAAAAAATTACTTAAACCATAAGGAAACTATGTATCTTTTACCCTTATCCTTATTATTAAATATTTGATATATATGATTTTACTTATTCTTGTATAACATAAACTTAATTGGTCAATATAAGATATTATATACATACAACCTATTGCAATATAATTTACAAAGTAAATTCCAAAATGCTTACCACTCAATTGAAAAGCATTCTTAGCAACTTGATCAGTTATAGTTAAGAGCATTTATGTATAAGAGGTGCATTAGAGATGACATTTTAATTCCCCATCTTTGTTTAAAGATTATTATAGGAGCTTTTCATTATGAAGTTATGTAATCAAAGAGGATTTCCACAAAGATTTTGTTTTAATAAATTGGAATTTCCTCTTCTATATTATGATTGCCTTTAGTTTTCTATAAAAATTCTTCTTTGGATTCTCCAATGTGTCATAACCTCCTCTTGAAGTGTCTTAGTGAATTGTGAGCCATCAAAACTATAGAGGATTGAGATAGGGAGACCTCTTACCCTTTTATTTATTTATTTTTTGCATAAAAGTTCCTATAAGAATTTCATCAAATAATATTAATGCAAACATTTCATTTAAATATCACTACTAATATGGGACTTTTAAACCTTTCTTTAGAGATGATTTTCTATTGTTTTATATAGTTAATTCCAATTTCTTTAAACATTAATTGATTCCTTAGATTAATACAAAAAGATACTAAGGTTATCAATCATTCACTCTAAAAGTTCTCTTTATATCTCTGTAGGTACCTCCCTAGCGTTTGAGCAACTTGCTCAAATTTCAAGCTTTGAGTTCCAACTTCTACCACCACTTAAATACCTAGGAATCCCTTTGTCTACCATAAAACTAAATCATAGATATTATTAGCCTTTATATGATGCCATCCACATTAGAATTGGAAGTTGAAATAGTAAGTTCTTTCTCATGTCCAAAGATTTATGCCCATTAATTTAGCTAGAACTAGCACTAGTGTCTAATGGTGCTTAAACCTGCCTCTCCCAACTAGTCAGATTAAAGTAATTGAAGATATGATGAAGAATTTTCATTGGAGGACTAGAAAGAGAGAAGATTTTTCAAAAGTTAAGGTTATATGGTCTGAGGTTTGCTTAAAATTTAAAAAGAGGGGTTGGCAATCAAATCCATCATAACTTAGAACAAGGTGTTGTTAGGGAAAAGGATCTAAAATTTATTCAATGATAAAGAATACCTTTAAGATAAGTAAACACAATCATAATTCCTAAAAGGAGTAGACTTCTAAAAGTTATAGGCCAAAAGCTCTACCTCTTAAATTATAAGACTTATAATATTAAGGTCAATATAGGGAATGAAGCAAGCTCATCTTTCTGATATGACTATTGGCACCTATTTTGACCCTTTTTTAACTTTCCAAACGCCACTTCTCTGATGTGTGATATACTTGAAAACTCAAAAGTTTTAGTTATCATACATAATAATGTATGATGTTGGCCTCCCCCTCTTTAGAGGCTTCATCATCATAATCAACTCCCTACCTACTTATCAATATAACCATCTTTCGAAATACAAGTTTCTCTGGTTGAAAACAAGTTATGTATTTTCATATATACTTCTTATTATGATATATTCTCTAATATTAAACAATAAGTATAGTGGAGGAACCTTGTCTAATTCCCCATAAAACACTCTAAATTCACATTAATCTCATGACTGGAAATTAAAGAGAGATTATTCACCAGGGATATGATCAATCTCTCAAAACTTTTTAGTGCTATGAATGTATTTTGCTATTAGAAAGTTAAATCCTATGACCACCTATTTTTCATATGTCAGTTCTCTTCTTATTTGTGGAATAGGATTTAGACCTAGCTTGATACGAGTTGTATTCTCTCTTATTGGAAGAATATCATAAGATGGGAAACTAAGGTGTCTTATAATTGTTAAGATAATCTAAACTTATTCAAAATCTCTCATATTTGCTATATCTATTCCATCTAGAGGGAAAGGATCAAAAGATGTTCAAAGGGATCTATGGATAACAACACCTTTATTATTATGCTAATTCAGTCTATACGAGAGATCATCATTAGGCCTGGCTTTTTTTTGGGGCTTGACTTGACCCAAAGTTAACAGTTTCGACTTGATTTGTTTAGGTTGAACTCTTTTTTTTTTTAATTTTTAGGCTTTAGATCATGCTCAAACTCAAGCATACCAACCCAACTTGACCTAACTTCTAAATGTCTCATTGGGTAATTAGTGAAATGATGTCATTTTATGATAGGTAAAAAGTCATCATTTCACTGCACAATATTCAAATTACTATTTTTATGTTGAAGTAATTTCATTTTGTTGATAAGTAATACGACGTTGTTTAAATATGGACAATATCCACTCTTCAGTTATGAATCAATGTAGCACAATTGAAATAAAACCCTCTTTCCTCCTCTCATTTCATCTTGCACCTCACCTTTGCTGACCTCGCTAGTCAATAAATGCCTCACCTTTCCTTATCAGTTTCCTTGCCAATCACCTCGCCTATGCTTGCTAGTCACCTCGCCTCTACTCACTAGTCACCTCACCTTTGGTTAACAACAGATTCCTCGACTTACCTCACCTCACCAATCTCACTAGTCTCTATTAAAAGGTAGTATCAAACTTTAATTGCATTCTTAATTTTGTAAAACTCAACCTAGAAGTTAACTCAAGATGAGATGGGTATTTTGTTGTAGCATTGAACCATGATTGCATTATGTTGATTCATGTCCATAATTTATTCTTTTTCCAAGTTGTTATGCTATTATTGAGAGATAAAGAAAACTTTAGGTTGTTTAGGTAATGATGCACATACGTTGGTCACATTTTTTAATTTTTTTATTTATTTGGTCTTATTTTCACCTAATAGTTTTTTAGATAAAACATACAATTTGCCCTTAATGTTTGACCAAAATTCTATTAATGCCTAGTCATTATCTTTGGTATTAGTTCACCCTTTAATTTTTATAAAATAGAATAATTTGTCCCAAAATATCACTCTATAATGTTCTATTAATTAGATGTGATGCTGCCCAATGCCCATACTAGAGAAGCTCATATACTAACTTGGTAGCTAGCATGTCATATACTAATTAATTTTGTTTTCTAATAATTTGGTTATTAATTATTTATAAAAAATTCTTAATTTAATTTTACATCCCTAATTTGCCCCGACACCATCTATAGAACCCCTAATCTAATAAATCATTAAAATTGAACAATCGTCTATACAAAATTCTTTATATTCATTTAATAAATCTCTAAAACCTATAATCCTCTCCATCATCTTCTTCCACTTTACACACTCCCTACTCATAAGTTTCGATCTTATTATCTCGTGTAGACGATCTTTGCACGTAAAAGCTACCTATATAACTAGACCTAAAAACCATATTTAAATCCAAAGCTCAAATTAATGAAAAGATGAAAATTTTGGTACGAAGTGTTTTACGAACTTACATGAAAACAACTGTGCCCATCGAACAAGCCAAAGAAGAAAACTTCTTTACTAATAAATGATTGGCATATAGAAACTGTATCTTCCATTGCTCTCTGACCATGTATAGAAGTCATACCAAACCTAGGAGGCTCCAATTCACTAGCCTCCAAACATTGTCTCTCCAATTTTACAATTCCATCACTTATAACCACTTCATCTTCAACTATTTCATAAGATTTATCACAATCATATAAAGACAAAAAAAGAGAAGTTGTTGTCTAAAGAGGAAACAAATTATATTTCCATCTTTCCCATCCACTTTCTAAAGGAGCCACCACACTATATTGGTGAAAGAACTAAATGGCCAGAGCTCAACCTCCTCTTGTATAAGGATATTTCAACCATATCTCCTTCACTTTTACTAATTACTCCATAACAAATAATGGCCATTAATCCTAAAATAAAACTATAAAAATAGTAACAATCACAACAAAAAATTGAATTCTCAAAATGTTTTCTTTCAGACTTAACACCAGGTTAATATAAACTCATTAGTGATAAGTACTAGAATCGATAATTGTTATGGATGAATGTTAGGTATTTCTACAAATCAGTGTTCAACTTTAGGGATTTGTAAGATTTAGAATTTATATAGATGGTGTCAGGGTAATTTGGGGGTATGAAATTAGATTAAGATTTTTCTTTCTTTTTAAATAATTAATAAGTAAAGTTTTTAAAAAATAAAGTTAACTGATATATGACATGATAGTTGTCAAGTTGACATTTAAGCTTATACTACATGCCATGTGTTCCAAAATAATGGGGGCGCCATGTCTAACTAATGAAAACGTGATAGAGTAAGTCTTTTTAGAACAAATTTTTATAAACGTTGCGAGATGAACTGATACCAGAGATAATAAATGAACCTTTTTAGACTTTTAATCAAATAATTAGGCCACTTGAAATTTGATTGGGCTCGAGTTCAAGCCGTGTGTCTTAAGTTCATTTAGGCATGACCATTATAATTATTTTCGGGCTATACTTCAGCTCAACTTATTAACAAGCTTAATCATTATGTCAAAAGCTTCAAAAGAGAATTAGCCAAATTATAACTTTAAGATGAAATATCTTTACAAGTTCTTAGTTACATTATCTTAAAAGTTTATGCAATTTAATAGTTTCCCTTAGTTCTTTAGTTACAATTTCTCTTATTCTCTGATTAGTGTTTTGACAAATGTTTAATGGACTATGTTTAAGCATATATTTAGTGTATTTTTCTTGTTATTTGATAGTTTTATATTATTTTTGGTGCTTAATTTGCTTTTAGTATGCTTTTAGGTCTAAATTGCTTTCATGGATTAAAACAAGAGAAAATTGGGAGAAATCAGGGCAAAAAACTTAAGAATTGGAGCTATTTTAGAGGTATACACCTGTGTGATGAGATACATGCCCATATAAGTAACATACATAGTCATGTAAGGGATCATGTAAGTCATTGTGAACATGTAAAGCTTCAAAGGCATGTAAAGATACATAGTATGTAAGTCACACACACTACTATGTAATATGCCCATGTAAGCTCTTATGAATATGTAAATCCACAATTCTAAAGTGTTTTTAAGATACACGATCACTTGCACAAGCGTGTGATTGACCGTGTATATTCTAGAAATCCTAGTTTTGCACTATAAAAGAAAATTATGAAGGCTAATCAAAGAAGAAGCAAGTAGAGTTGAAGTTAGAGTTTAAGAAACATTTCTAAACCTAGGACAACAAGAAACATGAAAATTACTTTAGAGATTCGACATTCCAAGGGGATTACGTTAGAGAAAAGGAGGATATATATCTTATGGTTTCTTTTCTTTTTAATTATTCATCTGAACTTTTAAAGTTTATTTTGTTTTTTTATGTTTAGGAACTAAATTTTTTAATTAACTAGGTATGATGAACCCTAAGTTAGGATGGATATTATGATTTGATCTTTTATTTAATGCAATTTGGTTAATTGAATCATTGTGATTCAATTATACATTTTTATTATTGAATTAACATATCTAGGATATTAGTTCTTAATGTTCATTTCATATGATTAATATTGATAAATCCTTTTGTTTGAATAAATCTACCATAATTGAAATGATTGCATGCAAACCTAGAGATAGGTAAATATAAAACCGTTAGATTAAGGTCAAACATAATATTAAAATTCACGAATTGAGTGATGCAATCTTAGGGGTTTAAACTAGAAACAAGTTTTAGTTAATCAACTAAGGATTAGTTGTTAATAGTATTGAGAAAGATATTAAAATAAGATAAGAACTTCTAAGATCTAATGATCAATAATTGAATTGCATGATAATTTGTTAATACTTAAGAAATCTTAAGGGATTCATTACCTAGGTACTAGTTATTTGATATTGATTAATCTTAGTGTTATTTATATTTAGTGATAAGTGTAACTTGCATCGTATTTTAGGGCATTGTTTGATATGCGTTTAGCTGTTAATTCAATCATTTAGTATATTTTTAGGTTAGAATTATGTTAGATTGTTAATTATTTATATTTTAAGTGTTTTATGGGTTAGTACAAATTTTTGAGCTTAAATATTATCTTTTTGAGGTACCTTGATGTGTTTGTTAGTGTTTCAGGGTCAACATCGAAAAACAAAGGAGTTTAAGAGATATTTGGGCTGAAACAACAACCCATGAACGTGGCATGTCAGGCCACGATCATGACAGAACCTCCAGATTTGGCCACAATCATGACAGAAGGCTCAGAAGTGACTCACGATTGTGGCTTATAGGGCCACAGTCGTGGTTTGCATCGAGTAGACGAGTAGACACTAAAAAACATTAAGTTTTGAAGGATTTTTTGGACCTTTCGGATCCCATAAAAAACCTAGGGTTACCTAAAACACAAGAGGATGTAAAAAGAAAAGAAAGAGGCAAAGAAAGAGCTTTTGCATCAGCCACCTTGAGAAACCTAGAGAGAAATCATTGAGCGATAGAGGAAGAGAAGAAGGAAGAGAGAAGAGGAGAAGAAACTAACTCAAAGTATTTCCCAGATCAAGAGGTTTCTCGACGTCGCTGCCTCCCGTCATCCATTTTAGATTTTATTTCATATTATTTTAGTTTTATTATTGTATAGAATTAGATTGAATAGTTGCTGATAGGATCTAAAATGTCGAGGATGTTTTAAACTCACCTTCGGAATTTTATTCTTGAATTAATTAGAATCTAATTATTTATGTGTTTATTAGATGTTGTTGTGGTTTGATTTTACTGTTGCATAATTCGATAATAAATTGAAAGGGTGAATCAAACGAAAACGATTAAATTGGACAAACGAGAGTTAGATGATTTAATAGAAACCAGAATTGAATCAGATCGAAAATTTTTGTGAAGAGAGATCTTGCACAGGTTTTCGATAGTTTATTAGAGAACTTCAGAACTAATTAAGGTTCTAGATAAGTTATGAATTAAAAGATTGCAACCTCCATAATCTGATTAAGGTTTATGATTTAGGGTTAATGGTTATAATTCGAGAGAGAGTAATCAACCTTAGGATAATCTAGAACCAACAATCCAATAATTCATAATCAGTTAGGTTAACATTAAGGATAGGTAAAATTCCTTTTCTCTCAATTGGTAATTTCTTTCAGTTGATTCTTGGGTGTGTTGCAATTGCTTAGTAATTAGTATTTTTATGTTGGATTCTTAATTTGATTGATTGAGTTAAATTCTCGTTTTAGTTTCGTTGCATCTTGAATTTTTGTTATTTGTTTCTGGCCCTAAATTTTAGGATTAGATTAGTTCCCTCCTCGTGAAATCGACACCTTTAGTACTATGTTAACAAACTGTGCGCTTGCAAATTATCAATGGTTAATAATTAAAACTTATAAACAACCAACCTCCAATCATCTAGGTTTATTTATGTTTAATTTTAGTTGAATTTAACTTTAATTAAATCATCATCCTATTTTCTAGTTAGATAATAACAAATAGGTTATTACTAGTACTTGTAATCCCTATGGGATTGACACTTAATAATCATTGACACTATACTATATTTCAATAAGCACACTTACTTGTGAGATCTATAGAGTAGAGATTAGCCCTCATATCAAGATTTTTGGCCTATTATTGGGGATTAGAAAAACCTTGCTTTTATTAATCTAACCATTTATTTATTTTCTTTTTATGCATTATTTTTTATTTATCATTAGATCTCTTTATCTCGATTTTGTGTTTGTGACTTATTTTTATGATTTAAAACTTGTTGTCATAGCACTAGCTATAATGGAAGGATGGAGAGGATAATATTCTTAATAAAACTATAATATGCCATCACTTATAGTAGTATTGTAAGTTTGGAACGAGAGGAATGATGATGTCTATTTAGAAGCTCAATTGATACCTATGATGTGATGTAAAGTTTGTATGGGTAACCACTACAATCATGAATATCAGGCACTAAAATATATATGGGAGCATCCAAATTGCATGAAGAATTAGCTTTAAGACACCCCATACAAGAATACATATAATCCAGAGTGGGATAATACTTATGATTATGTATGGAACGATTACGCTTTATCTTAATTTATACAACATTAGCAATAATAGGAGTTTCTATGTTTTAACAATCCCTTTATGAAATTCATTGCGTCAAATGAGGCTACCCTCTATAAAACCAAAGATTCAGGTGTTTTATCTGGATACACTAAGCCAAATTTGGTAAAACATGTGAATACGATAACATTACAGAATGGAGAGGAGCTGGAGGTTGAAGAAAAGAAGGAAGCTTTTATTTAAGAAGAGAAAGCATAAGACACAGTAGAGGAGATATAGGAAGAATATGTGGAGGAAGTTACTATTCAAGAAGGGAAAGAAGAAGAGAAGGAAGATTGGAAGGAAGATGAGATAAAGGAAGATGAAGAGGAGGATCCAAATAAGGAGGCTATTAAGAAATTACCGATACTCATCTTAAGTACGAAAGGTTCCTCTGTCTTATAAAACAAGTTGTCAGGGAAGATTCAGAGCATTTTATTATACCTTATTATATTGACAGTTTGTTATTAAAAAGGACATTAGTTGATGTACTTGATTATATTTATTATCTTGCAAAAAGTGACTTATTTGTAGATTATTAAACCACCCTTATATGGGAAAACGAGTAGAAGTAAGTCGCTAATTATAGATATAAGTTAACTAATGTCATGATAGGTATGGTAAGCTAAAGACATTAAACAAGGGCTACTTGGGAGACAACCCAAGAATTAAGATAGTTTTGATTGATTTGAATACGTTTTGTCGATTATGTAAGTTTTAGTTTAGGATTTTATTGATTTTTAGTGTGTTTTATGTTAGGTTATTGAGCATCCTTATTTGATTTTGCCTAATTATGGTGTTTGTGGTATGTGTTATCTGATTCTCCTTAATTCGAGTGAAAATTTTTAAAGTTTTTAGGAATTTTTAGGCACACATAGTTATATATATACGTATGTACACGCCCATATATATATAAATCAAAATTTTACATGTTTTACACAATTTCGATGATCTATACAATCACTGGACATGACCGCGTACAACCCCAAAATTTTTAAAAAATTGCACATATGATTACAATGAGTTACATGGGTGTGGAAGATGCCTATGTAGCAATTCTTTGGAACATGTCAACTTGCACACTTATGTCTAAATTTATACGTTTATGGTCATGTAACTAATTACGTAAGTCCACGACCCCTTTTAAAATTCCTAGCTATTCATCTTCTTTCCCATTTTCCCCTCTTCTACTACTTCTCTACTGCGCTTCCCGACTACAACCTAACCCAACCATTTCAAGTGATTTTATGATTCCCAAATTGGATGTTTCTTGCATTTTACATAGATTGTACTTGGATTTGTGGGTGTTTTTTGCAATTTTAGGGTTGTTCTTCATTCAACATGCTAGGTTAAGCAATTGCTTCATTTTAAGGTTTTTTCCCCTTAATTTTCTTCTTGTTTTATAATTATAAGTTGAACTTCCTTTCATTATGAATTATTGTATTGATTTAATGAATTGCTTTATGATTGGACGGAATTTGAATTTGGAATTGTTAAATATGCTCACTATGTTATAAATTATGATGGGTTTCGTAAGATTAGCCATAAATTTGTGTTTTTTAGTAATTAGTTAATTCTTTTTATTTAATTTTATACTCATTTTGTATTGTGCATGATTTGGGGTTT
>JAOTAZ010109477.1:0-10042 GCA_025629785.1 Erythroxylum oxycarpum
AGGAGTTAGTAGATCAAATGAAAGAAGGGTAAAATTGGAAGGACAACCAAAGAAGAGGGGTATTTTTGGAAGAAAAGTATAAAATGTGTCTTGAATAAGAAAGAAGAGAAGAAGAAATCGTGAGAAGAAAAGAAAAGAGGAGAAAAACGTAGAGAAGAAAGAAGAGAATAGAAGAGAGTCGTGAGAGAAGATAAGGAAGAAGAAAGAAAACATGGAAAGAGAAAGAATCAAGCTTCTCTAAGGTAAGTTCATCCTTCTTTCTTGCTTAGGTAGAGAAAGAAGTAGAGAATGGGTTGTGTTGAAAGAAGATAAGACCTATTATGATTTTCATGGGTTTTGAAATTAGGGTTTGGTTTTACTAGCTAGATAGACTATAGGTAGGTTAGGTTTAAGCGTAATTTGTATTTATTGCATTTTTGTGATCATTAAAGTTTATGAATTTTATTAGAATATTGTTTTGAATAGAATCCTGGTTGTTTTAGGAAACTAAGAGAATCCTACCCAAGAGCAAGACGGAAGACAACCTTGAGTTGGATTTTTGCAAGCAAATTAGGTGGTTAATTTATTTGTAGTTATTATGTGATTGGACAAATTCTTGCCTATGTGTGTGTATGTTGATTTCTTGAAATGGATTTGCTTGAAATTGAATTTTTGCGATGTAAATCCCATTACCTGCAGGGAGACCAGAATCGTAAATATGAGTGATCAATAAGAGCTTAGAAATGCATTTTTCATGATCATACATGATATGTCATACACGTACACATGAATAGTAAAATTTTGCTCATGAAAATAATTGTAAATGCATTCATGGATAATTCCGGGTATAATTGAATTGAGTCACGATATATTGGGAATTGTGAATTTATTTATATTGAAAATTTTATTGATTAGTGGAATTGTTGTATTTTTTAATTTTGGTAAATTTAGGAATAATTTTCGTAAATTTTTTGGAAAATAGGAAAAAGGAATCAAAAGAATATTGGAGATACTTGGAATGTAAAGATAAGAGCTAAAGAAATTAGTTCAAAAGGAACTTGGCTAGAATTTAGACATTAGGAAAGTGACAAGTGTCACTGACGTAGTAAGTTGCCTTTATATTTTTTTTTCTGGGAGTGAGTTAAAAAGGGCTAAGATATTTGTCTTAAGTGTTATTTCATAATCACCTTCTTCAAATTTCCTCCCAATACACAGAGTTTTTCATCAAATACCTTCCAAGAGTTTTCTTTGATTTTCCATATCCCACACCACTTTCATACTGCTAATTGTGTCTCCTACGTTAAGAAAAACTAGAAACTAGTCATATTATACAATGGAATACATGAATGGCGTGAAGTTTAGGGCTTTGGGATAGTTGAAGATCTTGGAATTTTTAACAAGTATTGAGTAAATCCTTTAGAGTTGGACTTATGAAATAAATTTGATGAATTATTTTCATCTACATGAACATAGGATGTACGTATATATATTCAGGAACATTGTGTTAATGGGATGAAAATATGGATGTGGTATTATTTTAGTTTTGATGATTATTAGTAATCAGATGTTGTAGAAATGGTTTTTGGAGTTGAAATAGCAATGAAATGATGTATAGGATTAATGTAGAAAATTAGATATAAAAAAGTGAAACATGCTTTGTTCTTCACTGTGATTGTATGAAAATATATAAGTGTATACGTGAGTTGATGAATTCTTTAGAGATGCTCAAGAAAACGATTTTTAAGTTAAATAGTTGTAAATTTATGGTCTGAGATTAGAATCAGTGTTTAAATGAAAGTTGAGAGGAAACATGGAGATTGAGAATGAAAGTTGGAAATGCAGAAAGTTGACAAAGCATGAATAGGTTGAATATGAATTTTTGGCTTTTGATGATTTTTTATTTAAACTTGTATATTTTGGAGTAGTATGAATTTATGGTGAGTGAGTTGATTGAAATGGAGTAGAAAAACTAGAAATAAAAATTGAAGTGTTGGTTTTTGAAAAGTGGAAGTTGTCTGAAAATTCTGGGAAAGAATACTGAGAGTTGAATTTTCGATCTGAACTTTGGTGCATGTACTGTACTTATCTAGGCAGATTTTGACAAAATGTTCTTCATGAAATTGGAGGTTTAAAGTTGATATGTTGGTAGAGAAGAAGAAGTGGAATGCACGACGGTGACTTTTTGGGGTTCAAAATGGATTTGCACCATCGTGCATAAGCACAACGGTGACTTTTGAGGATTGTGAAAATGCACCATCGTGATAAATGGGAAAATGCACCGTCGTGCATAAGCACGATCGTGCGTTTGAGGTTTTCCGTTTTACTGAAAAGTCTTGCTTCTTTTGACCATAACTTCATCTTTAGACATCCAAATGACTTGATTCTTGAACCATTGGACTTGTAAGACATTGTTCTACATCTCCACCAAAAATCATAGTCATCTAAAATGAATTGGGAAAGATTGAGTAAAAAAGTGGGATGGGTACAGTGAGTGTGCTCTTAAATAATATGAACTGGTGTTGTTCCACTGAACATACTTCAGTGTTTTGATTATATTTTGACTTATAGGATTCCAATTGAGATTATTTTTGATTTGCTATAAACTAGAGATATAGGCTACAAAGTTTCTTAAGAATTCGAATTATGACTCAGTCTCTAAGATGCTCGATTTATATATGGAAGTGGGTATAGTACACTATTTTTGAATATGACCAACCTGATAATGTTTGAGGTGTATCTTCCAAATTACTAAACCAAATTCAGTTATTTTTGTGTCCATGGAAACATAAGACATATAGGAACACTTTTCTAGAAGAGAATAAGACCAAATTACATCATTTTCACCTTCTGATTGAATGTGAACAGTAAACCTGAAGGTCTGGAATTTTGGAGAATTTATAAGAAGAAATGAGAGTTTTGATAATGTGGGATCATGCAATGTTGGAATAACATTAATGAGTGATTTGTTAGTATTAAAGTACCAAAGACATGTGTTTAATGGAGATGAAGTGGTCCACATGATTAAATTTGTGATTCAAAACGAGAAGTAAAGTGTGTATCTAGTGAAAATGAACAAGAAATGAATTATTATGAAAGTAATTGATCTAAAAAATGATAATGTGATAAAGTGTGAAATTTCATAATATACCCGATATTTTCATGAACATGCATCGTACATATTCCATATACACACATGTGTATAAATGAATGCTTATAATTGTGCAAAATTATTAATGTGTGTGTGTAATGTGTGTATTGCATAAATGGGTTATGCAGGTTAAAAGTCCACATTAAGGCGTTTCTAAAATTTGAAAGCAAATGCTAATCTGGACCATACTGTGAGTAGACCGAGATGGTCTCACTTCATTATTTGTTTGTTTGAATTTTGTACTAATTGACTACTAGATGATGATATAAATGTGATTTGACTGTGTTGATATCCGGACTAAAGGTCCGATAATTGTGATGTTTGATTTGGATATTAAAGTGCTACTTGTATGTGAATGAGACGAAATAAGTGTGCATAATATGATTGTTAAATGCCAAACCACAGTTCGATGATGAATGTGTTTTAAATGTTCATTTGCATATAAATGAAAGTGACATTCTCAACTTTAATATTGAATGTCGGACTAAGGCTCAATGTTATCAGAATGGGAGTGAATGAGATTATGCAAATGTAATTGATGCATTCCATTTCATGAATGTATGAAACATAATGGCAGTTGTGAAATGAGAAGCCATCAATCAGAGCTTAAAGCTCAACGTACGAAAAGAGCCTCAAGCTCAAAAGTAATTAAGAGCCTAAGGCACACTATGTAAAATGAGCCCTGTATCCCCATCGGATAACGGACTGTTAGTAATGAGCCCGATATCCAATGGATATGGGACAGTTAGGCACTTAGTCACAACAAAGTAACAAATGAAAAGTGGGTCTCATATGCACTGCATATACATAATATGAATTAGTAAAGTGTATTGAATGTGAAATGTGAAATGTTGTGAATGTGAATTTTGTGTTGTGTAACTGGGTGAGCCATCGATGATGGTCACTCACTGAGTTTGAAAACTCACCCAAAATTTGAAAATATTTTTCAACATCAGAAGAATACCCCATTAGGTAACGAGAGTATACCTATTGCATACAAGTGAGAGATAAAGCTCAGGATTAGTTCGCGTCCGCATTGTATTTTATTATTTCGTATTGAATTGCATTTCCCGTAAATTTTGTATTAAAGAGTGTATTCTAAAATTATTGTACAATGTGTATGCGAATGTAATCATGTTGTATTGATTTCAAAATGAGTGTTTTGTGTCTAGAATGGGCCCTAGTGATTAACGAAATTCTGATGATTTGAAAAATGTTTATGGAATAAAGTGAGCCCTATTTGATTATCAATTTCTGCTTACTATGTTTGTGGTTTAAACAAAAATTTGACTGATTAACTGCTCTAGCATGCCACCCTTACGAGGCATAGACTCAGATATCACTCAGGATGTCGGGCAAGTGTCTTGCAAGAGTGGGGTGCTACATGTGACTTGATTGGAAATGCATGATGCATTGTAATTATACTATACCTTGAAAGAGATTATAACATTTTGAATTAAATGAAAAGAAGAAAAAGCATAAAAGTATGAACATATGATTGAATTAAGCATAAATTTGCTTGTGATTGGGCAAGAGAGGAACCCGTTTTGTTAGTCACGTGCACATTGACCTATAGCCTTCTCCTGGCTGCCCACTTAAGGACACGAGATCCTGAGAATTTGGACTCGTTTTATTCACAGAGTAAATTTTAGTTTTTTCGTTTTGTTCCACGAAACCTCGATCTATTTGTTTGTGCATTGCATCTTTGAATTGTCAAGTATGATGCATTTGAGTATTATGTTTAATGGCAGTATGATGCATTTGAGTGTTATGTTTAATGGCTAAAGTCTATGTTATGTGTTATGAGTTTTTGAGCTAAATTGAGAAGGCTTAAATTACTGGATATATATATACATGTGCCTGAATTTGTGACTAATTACCGATGGCTATAAATATATTAACCACTGAGTTGTGTAGCTCAACCCATCATTTTCCCTCCTCAAGTGCAGATTGAGAAGATCAGAGATCCTTGCAAGGCATTTAGATAAACTCCAAGATAGTTAAAGACTTTTGTAACTAAGTTAGTAACTAGACTTTTGGATAGCTTTATAAGTATATCGAACATTGAGCATCCATTTGTATTTGTATTAATTTTGATGTGTATGTTGATATGCAATTAAAGCTAGGCTCAAATTTGTTTGGATTTGTTAATGAAATATTATTGCTTTTTGCTTATGACTTTCTAAGTCCTTATATTGCATTTTAAATCTTTTCATATGTGTAGAAATTGTGTTTTGACTTCTAAGTAAAATCTTGAATAATCTAGGCTGAATTAGACGAAGTTGTCTTCGAGAAAGTTGTAGTTTATCGTTTTAGCTTTCCAACGGTATAAAGTATACAATTTTTGGATATCGAAGTCAAGAGTTATGACCATTACAAGTTAGGATATCGCAGAGGATGTCTATACGGAACAACTATAGTAAATCAAGTGATTTAAAAATTTTGGTGATGTTAGGAAGACCCTGTAGAATCCCTTCGTCTGATTTAGCTTTGACTGAATTTCGTCGTCTGATTCAACTTTGACTAAATTCCGTCGTCTGATTCAACTTTAACTAAATCCCTTGGCCTGATGCTTCTACACTTTTGGGAATTTGAGATTTTGACCCTATAGATGACAAAATCTCTCTTCAAAATCTTCACGAAAGTTGTAGATCTCGAAGTCCTCTTCAACACCATCTAAAGACAACCTTAATCCGATATCTCTAGTAAAAATTATGCCAATTTTACCGAAACAGGTACAATGAGATTGAGGGCAAAATCATATTTGATTCTTTTGACCATAACTTCTCCGTCCGACCTCCAAATGACTTGATTTTTTAAGCAATAGTTTCCTAACACATTACTTTATCTCTCCATAAGAATTTATAGCTTTTGGTGTTGATTTGAAAAGGATTGATTGAATCAAAGTAAGGGTATGAGTTGAAGTAATGAGTTTGCTCACGTCTTATGACTCTGAATGTTGGGCTTCGAAAGTGGGGTCCAAAATTGTTTGGTATCACAGCTTAGGCTTAGAATGCATAGTAGGATGAATTGTTATGCTATGTGATTACTTTTTGCATTTTGAACTTATTGAATTGCATTAAGTGACATGCATGTCAAGCATACATGTAGGGATCGATATTTTAAAATGAAATGTAAACTAATCATTAGTATTTACATTAAAGGAGTAAGATGCCACCTCGTAGAAGGACACGAGGAGTATTGCAAGGATCTATTGCACTTGACTCTCCTCCAAAGGAGGAGGGTATTGATGAGTCAGTAGCCCTAGGAAATGCTGAGGCTTTTGTAGGGCATGATAGTGGGCCCTCTCGGTCATAGATGCAGGAGTCGCCTGTTCTGCTAGAGCAAATGCCTTCATTGGATCCTAGGTTGTTTCAATTATTTACTCAAGCCTTTGTCCAGGCTATAGGTCAAATGTCGCAAACTTTTGCTCCGACCCTAGTTAAGAAGGGGAAACAGTTTGATAAGCTGAGGAAGTCTATACCAGTGGACTTTGAAGTCGAGACTTTGTTGAGAAAGACCGAAAGGATATTGGATCAGATGGATTGTGAGGATGATGAGAAGGTAGAGTATGCTGCAAGTTTGCTACAAGGGGATGCTTTGCATTAGTGGGAAAGTGTCCCGAAAAGTCAGATGAAGCCACTGGTGTTGGCATGGAAGGACTTTCTGAATGCTTATAAGAAGAAGTATTTGTCTGAGGTGTTCATCCAGCAGAAGTTGAGAAAGTTTTTTAGCCTCACCTAGAGGGAGATTATGGTGAGCGAATATGAGATCTTATTTACACAATTGGCCCGATATGCAGTTGAGTTAATGATGATTGAAGCGGCTAGGTGCCGAAGGTTTGAAGCAAGACTGCATTTGGCCATCAGAGAGAAAGTAGTGGCACAGAATTTCTGTGACTTCCAACAGCTGGTAGAAGCTGCACTCAGAATTGAGAATGTGAAAAATATAAAGAGTGCAATGAACAAAAAGAGGAAAGAGAGAGAACAGTTCAGGAGAGGATGTGGTACTCCTAAGTCAAAGAGGAGTGCCAGGACCTTCCCTATGCAGTTAGAGGAGAGGAGCAGTGGTGTAATTAGATCTAGACAGTTGAGAATTGTTTCTCAGCAAGCCTCAACGGCTGGAGGTAGTAGAAGGGGAGGGGAAGGTAAATCATCCATTCCCAAATGTGATCATTGCGGGAAACTCCATAGAGGGGAGTGTTACCGATTGACTGGAGCATGCCTCAATTGTGGAGAGAAAGGGCACATGGCCAGAAAGTGCCCTTAGTATACAAGACAGGAGAGAAGTCAGATGCAAGCTTCAAAGAGGGCTGAGACTGTGGGGCACAAGACTGAAATTGATGCGGGCAGTTTTGAGGCAGCCAAGAAAATAAATCCTCCAGGCAGACCAAGGGGACAAGCACCAGCTAGAGTGTTTGCAATGACACGGGAGGACGCAAAGACAGCTCCAAAAGTTGTAACTGGTATGATTAAATTATTTGCTGATGATGTAATTATTTTGATTGGTCCGGGTTCTACCCATTCGTTTGTGTCATCGAGTAAAATTGTGCATAGGAGAAATTTGAGCCCATTAGATACTCGTTTGATGGTGAGTATTGCAATTAGCCCGCATATTATTATTAGCCAAGTTTATAAAGATTGTGAGATATGTACTGGAGGAGGACAATTAGTGGTGGATTTGATGGCCTTGAAGATGGAGGGATTAGATGTAATATTGGGCATGGATATGTTAGAAAAGTGTCATGCCAACTTAGATTGCAAACAGAAAACAGTGGAGTTCGAGTTAGATAATGGAAAAAAAGGTGATGTTTTTGGTAGACAAAAAATTTAGCTCACTGAGAATTATTTCGGACTTGATGGCAGAGAAAATGATGAGGAAGGGATGTCAAGCATTCTTGGCTTATATGGTAGACACAAAGGTTGATGGAGAAAGTTAGAAGATATTCCTGTAGTCATGGAATTCCCAGATGTCTTTCTTATGAAATTACCAGGACTACCACCACCTAGAGAAATTGAATTTCCTATTGAACTTCTTTCAGGTATTGCATCGATCTCAATTCCGTGTTACCCAATGGCTCCGGCAGAATTGAAGGAAATTAAGGAGCAATTAGAAGAATTGTTGGAGAAAGAGTACATTAGGCCTAGCTCTTCACCTTGGGGAGCTCCAGTCCTTTTTGTGAAGAAAAAATGGATCGTTAAGGATGTGTATGGATTATAAGAAGCTCAATCATGTCACTATCAAGAATAGATATCCTCTTCCACGCATAGATGACTTGTTTGATCAGTTGCAAGGAGCAGGGGTCTTTTTCAAGATAGATTTGAGATCGGGTTATCAAGGATAAAGGAGTTCGATGTCTCAAAGATTGTTTTTAGAACACGGTATGGCTACTTTGAGTTCTTATTCATGCCTTTTGGGTTTACGAATGCACCTGCAGCTTTCATGGACTTAATGAATACTCTTTAAGCCTTTCTTAGACCAATTTGTCATTGTCTTTATTGATGGTATTTTAGTTTATTCTACGAGTGATAAGGAGCATGAGTAACATTTAAGAATTTCTTTGGAGACACTAAGGAAAAACGAGTTGTAAGTCAAATTCGATAAATGTGAATTTTGGCTAAGGAAAGTGGTGTTTCTTGGGCATGTGATTTCAGAGCACGAAGTACATGTGGATCCGAGAAAAATTAAAGTTGTGGTGAAATGGGAAACACCTAAGAATATAGCATAAGTAAGAAGCTTCTTGAGTTTAGTTAGGTATTACCGAAGATTCGTGGAGGGTTTTCTATAATAACAGCTCCACTCACCAAATTGACAAGAAAGAATCAGAAGTTTGTATGGACAGAGGAATGTCATAAAAGCTTTGAGGAGCTTATGTTAGACCCAAAATTTTTGGTGGAAATAAAAAATATTAAAATGAAATGAAATGAGTATTTTTGTATATGAATAGTGTTATAGATGAAATTGTGCTTTAAGAAAATTAATGAGACAAGAATCAAATTGTTTTGATGGCTTAGATATTTGAGTAAATTTGTGTGGGTTATGAGAGTAAAGTGAATGAGTTGATTGAAATAGAAGTTAAAATATGAAGAATTGTGAAAATATGTGTGAAAATATGAAGAATTGTGAAAGTTTGACTTTTTGGAGTAAGAAAGTTGCCTTCTTGATTTAGGCATAATTTGAAAAAATGATCTACATTAAACTTGTAGTGTCTGTTAAAAGCTTTTTGTCGCCATAAAGTATGCAATTTTCTTTATCGGGAGTGGAAGATATGATTTTCCAAAGATAAAGTTCTTTTGCTTTGTTTTTGAAAATGCTATTAAGTATAGATTTGTGTGTTCTATGCTTCGAGGTCACTCGTCGTGAGGATTTAGTTTGAATTGGAGTGAATGGCCTTAATGAAAGTTGTAGCTTGTCTTTCAATCTTCCTAACGTCATAAAGTTTGCAATTTTTCGAAATCGGAGCTAGGAGTTATGATCGACTGAAATTTGGAAGTTGTTTAGGAAAACTTGATTAGGGCAGTACCTTTGACTAGGTTTTTACCCCTTTAGAGATGGAATTGATTTTTGAGTTCTTCATGGACGTTGTAGAGCTTCCTTTTATCTTTCCATCGACACCAAATTTGTCAAATTCGGAGTTTGGAATCAAGAGTTATGATTTTTGGAAAATTCAGTTACATTTATGTTTTTGAAGTACTGTAATTTTGTTTTTACTCCGACCCTAGTTTGATCTTTTATTTATAAATTTTCCGTCCGACATTCGATTGATTCGATTTTTGAATTGCTGGATTCCTAAGACATTTAGCTACATTTTCATGGGAAATTTTGATTTTTAGGAGAATAAATGGAAAGAGATTGATTGAACCAAAGTGAGAGGATTGGTTAAAGGTTATGAGTTAGATAATTTTCTGAACATGG
>JAOTAZ010109489.1:0-10042 GCA_025629785.1 Erythroxylum oxycarpum
GGAAATGCATTGAAACATTTTATGTTATGCCTTGAAAAATGTCATGGCATTTTGTATAAGTGATCAAGAGAAAGTATGAGCATTGATAAAATGATTTTGAGCATGCTTATGTGCTTCTATTTGGGCGAGAGTGGAACCATTATGTTTGTCACGTGCACGTTGACAAGAGCCTTCTCCCGGCTGCCCGCTTGTGGCATATGAGCTCCGAAATGGACTCATTCTATTCATGGGGTAAACTTCGGTTTCCTTATTCTGTCTCATGGAAACCTCGAGCCGTTTGTTGTGCATTGCATATTTGAACTATTAGGTATGATGCATATTAAGTGTTATATGTTATGAGATGTCTTGTGAGGTGAATTAAATGTGATGATTGCGTAAATTGTTTGAATATAGTGTGAGTCCCAGAATTGCTGAATATATATATATATATATATACTTGCACATGCTTGAACTTGTGCTAGTTGCCGATGACTATAAATGTATTAGCCACTGAGCTGAGTTGCTCACCCCACTTTCCCTCCTCAAGTGCAAATCGAGTCAAGCACCAAACCTTGCAAGGCATCGGGAAAACTCCAAGACATTAGATCCTTTTGTACTAAGTCAATGACTAGTCCTTTTAGATAGCTTTACACGCATACCAAACATTGAGCATCTCATGTGTTTGTATTTGTGCTTAAATTATATGGACAGACTGATTTGTATCTAAAGCTATGCATGAGCATTTATTTTGATCGGAAATGAGAATGAGAATGCTAGTATTATCCTTTGTGTATGATTGTGTTGCTTTATAGGAAGTGTGTGGGTTGTGTATGACTTCTATGAAAGGAATGTGTTTGTGCATATTCCTTCACTGTTAAGGAAAGCAGACGATGAAAAGCAGACGGAAGGAAAAGCATACAAAAGGAAAGCAGAAGGAAGGAAAGCAGACAGAAGGAAAAGCAGATGGAAGGAAAAGCAGACGGAAGGAAAGCAGATGGAAGGAAAAGCAGACGGAAGGAAAGCAGACGAAAGGAAAAGTGAGACAGTAGAGGAGTAAGACATTGATTTACAACCCCTTCAAGGATCATAGCCATCTGAATTGGATGGAGAGAGATGAGGTGAAAACCGTTAAGCAAAGGGAACAAAAGTTCTGAGAAAGCCGGTCTAAAATTCCAATTAGAAGTTCTCCAATTTTCGATCAGTAAATTCGAGTAGTAAGCCCGCCATATTTTAGTGAATCCAAATGTTGGACTTCAGAAATGGGGTTCAACATTGTTTGTTATCAGAGCTTAGGTTTTCTCCTAGGCTTAGAGTGCATAGTAGGATAAATTGTTTTGTTATATGACTATTTGTTGCATTATGACTTGATTGATTGCATTAAGTGACATGCATATCATACATACATATAGGAAATAAAAGTGAAATGTAGCTAATCCTTAGTGTTGTCATTGAAGGAGTAAAATGCCACCCCGTAGAAGGACACGAGGGGTTTTGCAAGGTTCAATTGCACCTGACTCTCCAGCAAGGGAGGAGAGCACCGATGAGTCGGTAGCCTCGGGAATTGCTGAGGCTTCCTTAGGGCAAATTAGTGAGCCCCTCCGATCTTAGATGCAAGAATCGCCTAGTCAGTCTGAGAAAGTGCCTCCATTAGATCCGCGACTGTTCCAGGCATTTACTCAAGTCTTTGTCTATGCTATGGGTCAGATGCCATAGCCTTCTGCTTCAGCCCCAGTTAAGAAGGGGAAACAGTTTGACAAGTTGAGGAAGTATGGAGCAGTGAATTTCTATGGGACCATTGATCTAAAAGAAGCTAAGACTTGGTTGACAAAGATCAAGAGGATATTAGATCAGCTGGAGTGTGAAGATGACGAGAAAGTTGTTTACGCTGCAAGTCTGCTTCAGGGAGATGCTCTACATTGGTGGGAGAGTGTGCCAGGGAGCCAAATGAGACCGGTAGGGTTGACATGGAATGACTTCTTAGCTGCTTATAAGAAGAAGTGCCTGTCTGAGATGTATATTCAGCAGAAGCAGAGGGAGTTCCTGAGTCTCACCCAGTGGGAGATGACGGTAAGCGAGTATGAGCATCGGTTTACACAGCTATCCCGATATGCAGCTGAGATGATGATGAGTGAGGCGGCTAAGTGCCGTAGGTTTGAATCCAGCTTGCATCTAGCCATCAAAGAGAAAGTAGTGGTGCAAAATTTTTGTGATTTTCAGCAGTTGTTTGATGCGACACTACGGGTTGAAAACATAGAGAATATCAAGAGTGTTGTGAACAAAAAGAGAAAAGGGAGAGAGCAGTTCAATAGGGGAGGTAGTACTAGTACTCCTATGCCAGACAGGAGTGCTAGGAGCTTCCCTACCCAGTCTGAAGAGAGGAGCAGTGGTGCGAGTAAGTTCAAACAGGAGAGTACTCCTACCCATTCTCATCAAGTCTCTGCAATGGGAGGCAATAGAAAGGGGGAAGGGGACAAGTCATTTGTCCCAAAGTGTGGTCATTATGGCAAGTTCCATGGAGGAGAGTGTTATAAACTGACCGGAGCTTGTTTCAAATGTGGGAGAAGGGGCACATGGCCAGAGAGTGTCCTAAGTATGCCAGACAAGAGAGAAGTCAGATGCAAGTCTCCAAGAGATCTGAAATTGTAGGACACAAGACTACCACTAAAGTGAGCAGCTCTGATGCAGTTAAGAGGGCGAGCCTTCTAGGGAGACCAAGGGGGCAGGCACCAGCTAGAGTGTTTGCCATGACATGGGAGGATGCGGAGACCACTCCAGATGTTGTGACTGGTACAATTAAATTATTTGTTGATGATGTGATTGCTTTGATTGATCCAGGTTCTACTCATTCGTTTGTTTCATTGAGTAGAACTGTATATGGTAGAGATCTGAGCCCATTGGATACTCCATTACTGGTTAGTACTCCAATCGGCCAGTATATTGTTATCAGTCAAGTTTATAGAGGTTGTGAGATACATATTGGTGGGGAACAATTAGTGGTGGACTTAATGCCGTTGAAGATGGGAGGATTGGATGTAATTTTGGGAATGGATACATTAGAGAAGTACAATGCCCATTTGGATTGCAAACAGAAGACTGTGGAATTCGAATTGGACAACGGCAAGAGAGTGGTATTTATAGGGGACAGAAAAGTAAGCCGGCCTAGAATGGTGTCGGCTCTGACAACAGAGAGGATGATGAGAAAAGGATGTGAGGCATTTTTAGCCTATAGGGTAGACACAAGGGCAGTTAGAGGGAAGCTAGAAGATATTTCTGTGGTCAGGGAGTTCCCAGATGTCTTTCCCACGGAATTACCAGGACTACTACCACCTAGAAAAATTGAGTTTCTCATTGAGCTTCTTTCAGGCACTGCACCGATCTCAATTCTGCCTTACCGAATGGCTCCGGTGGAATTGAAAGAGCTTAAGGAGCAACTGGAGAATTTGTTAGATAAGGGTTACATTAGGTCGAGCTCTTCGCCTTGGGGGCTTCGGTCCTTTTTGTGAAGAAGAAAGATGGATCGTTAAGGATGTGTGTAGATTATAGGAAGCTGAATCATGATACTGTCAAGAATAGATATCCGCTTCCACGTATAGATGATTTGTTTGATCAATTACAAGGGGCGAAAGTCTTTTCTAAGATAGACTTGAGATCGGGTTACCACCAGTTGAGGATAAGGGAGTTTGATGTGCCAAAGATTGCTTTCAGAACGCGATATGAGTATTTTGAGTTTTTAGTTATGCCCTTCGGATTGACGAATGCCCCTGCAGCCTTTATGGACTTGATGAATCGAGTCTTTAAGTCTTTCTTGGACCAATTTATCGTTGTCTTTATTAATGATATCTTGATTTATTCCAAGAGTGAGAAGGAGCACGAAAAACATTTGAGGATTTCCTTGGATATATTAAGGAAAAATGAATTGTATGCCAAATTCGACAAATGTGAATTTTGGCTGAGGAAAGTAGCATTCCTTGGACATGTGATCTCAGAACAAGGAGTGCATGTGGACCCGAAGAAAATAGAAGCGGTTGTTAAATAGGAAGCACCTAAGAACATAGCAGAAGTAAGGAGTTTCTTAGGTTTAGCTGGGTATTATAGGAGGTTTGTAGAGGGCTTTTCTATGATAGCTGCTCTACTTTTCAGATTGACAAGGAAGAATCAGAAATTTGAGTGGACTAAGGAGTGCTAGAGTAATTTTGACGAATTAAAGAATAAATTGACAAGTGCACCGATTTTGACTTTACCTTCGGGTAGTGACAGATATATAGTATACAGTGATGCCTCAAGAAAGGGATTGGGCAGTGTACTGATGCAAGGAGATAGAGTCATTGCTTATGCTTCTAGGCAATTAAAGCCTTATGAGATGAACTATCCTACACATGATTTGAAATTGGCTGCTATAATTTTTGCATTGAAAATATGGAGACACTACTTGTTTGGAGTCATCACCAGGGTGTTTACGGATCAAAAAAGTCTCAAGTATCTGATGAGCCAGAAAGAATTGAATTTGAGGCAGAGAAGATGGTTGGAACTACTAAAAGATTATGATTTGATGATAGGCTACCACCCGGGGAAAGCTAATGTAGTAGCGGACATTGAGTAGAAAATCGACTATGGCACATGTGGAGACAATATATGTCCCTTTGTTGAAGGAATTGGCCAAACTTCGGGTGACTTTGAGGCAAGTTGGATCTAGGTGTATATTGGCTAACTTTAGGGTAAGGCCAGTGTTAAATGAGAAGATTAAAGAATTACAGGCACAGGATGAGTACTTGAGCGGGCTCAGAGAAAAGATTAAAAATGGTAAACCTTCGGAAATAGAGATAAGAGGAGATGGATTGATGGTGGTAGGTAACAGATTGTGTGTCCCGTACTTCTTATAGTTGAAAGATGAGATTCTTGATGAGACGCACAATGCTCTCTATGCAATGCACCCAGGGAGTACGAGAATGTATAGAGATTTGAAAGAACATTTTTGGTGGAAAGGGATGAAGAAGGATATTGCAGAGTATGCTAGTAGATGCTTAGTTGTCAGCAAGTCAAAACTGAGCACCAAGCACCTTCAGGCAAGCTTAAGCCTTTGTCTATTCCGGAATGGAAATGGGAAAAGATTACAATAGATTTCTTGATGGGATTACCGAGGACTAGTAGGAAGCATGACGCAATTTGGGTGATTGTAGATAGGCTAACCAAGTTAGCGCATTTCTTACCAATTAAGCAGACAGATTCCTTGAATGCTTTGGCGAAGAAATACATAGATGAGGTAGTCAGACTTCATGGGATTTCGAGTTCTATAGTTTCTGATAGAGATCTGAGGTTCACCTCCAGGTTTTGGAAAAGCTTACAGGCGGCTTTGGGAACTAAGTTACACTTTAGTACAACTTTCCATCCACAGACTGATGGACAATCGGAGAGGACAATACAGACTCTGGAAGCAATGTTGAGAGCTTGTGTTATGGATTTCAAGGGCTCATGGGATGATCATTTGCCTTTAATTGAGTTTGCTTACAATAATTCCTATCACTCGGGGATTTAAATGGCACCTTATGAGGCTTTGTATGGTAGGAGGTGCAAAACTCCTATTTGTTAGGATGAGGAAGGTGAAAGGAAGCTTGTAGGACCTGAGTTGGTGCAAATTACAGTAGACAAGATCAAATTGGTAAAGCAGAGAATTAAAGCAGCTCAAGATAGAATGAAGCGTTATGAGGATGCACATAGAAAGGAGATGAAATTTGAAGTGGGAGACAAGGTGTTTCTTAGAACTTCTCCGTAGAAAGGTGTTATGAGATTTGGTAAGAAGGGCAAGCTTAGCCCGAGGTACATAGGCTCATATGAGGTCACTGAGAGAATTGGGCCTTTGGCTTATTAATTAGATCTGCCATCGGAGTTATTTAAGATTCACAATGTGTTCCATGTATCGATGCTGAAAAAATACCGATCGGATCCTTCACATATAATTCAACCCTCACAGGTTCAGTTGAGGGAGGATTTGACATATGAGGAGCAACCAGTGGAGATCTTAGATTCAAAGGAAAAGGTGTTGAGAAATAAGAGTGTAAAGTTGGTTAAAGTCTTATGGAGGAACCATTCTACGGAAGAGGCAACTTGGGAGCCTTTGGAAGCCATGAAGGAGAAGTATCCGTACCTCTTCATGGACTCAGGTAAGAATTTCAAAGATGAAATTCTTTTAGGAGGGAAGAATTGTTGGGCCCTGAATTTTTATTTATTTATTTACTTTTATTTATTCTTTACTTCGCTTTAGTAGCCAGGATGAATGGGGGATTGAACGGAAACTAGAAATTAGAATTAGAATTAAGTTAGATGGTGTTATAAAGAAGTAAGGAAGTAGAGACATATAAGACAAAATAAGGGTAAATTTGAAAAGTCCTTGTAAGTGAAAGGGTAAAAAGGGAAAGAATAGGCTTTGGTGTTAAATTAAAAGAAGGAAGAAGGAGAGTTGTCATGAGAACCAAAAAGAAGAAGACAAAAACGTGAAATAGAGAGAAAAGAATGGAAGATCGTGAAAGCTTGGAGGAAAGAAGAAGAAGAAGAAGATTTTAACTTGTTGGAGGTAAGTTTTTCACTCTTCTTATGTTAGATGCAAGAAGGGGATTAAATGGAAGTTAGGGTTTGTGTTGGAAATGAAGGAAGAAAGAAGAGAAAGGTGAAATCAAATGGATTTTGGGATTTCTAAGTTAGGGATTTGGTTTTCTAGCCTATATGGGCTATAGGTAGGCTAGGTTTAAATTTAATTTAATTTTGCTTTGATTCTTGATTTTATGAACTTTCTTATGAATGTATGAATTAAATAGAAATTTGTTTAATTGAAGGGAACCTAGGAAACCTCACTCAAGAGAGAGAGGAAGGGCAATCTTGAGCTTGGATTTCGACTTTTGGGTGGGTAATATTTTTATAGTTGTTGTGTGATGGGCAAATGCCCTATGTGTATGTATTTGTTTAAATTGTGTAAATGTTGAATTGTGGTGCATATTTGAAAATGTATGATAAAATAGGATATGTTTTCTTTGAAATAAATGAAAAGTATGAAAATATGAGAATTTGATAAAATGAAAGAAGCGTAAAATGCAATTTTGCGATTGACTAATTTGAGCATAGATTTGTTGTGATTAGGTAAGAGAGAAACCCGTTTCGTGAGTCACATGCACGTTGACCTATAGCCTTTTCCCGGCTGTCCGATTGAGGCCACGAGATCCTGAGAAATCGGTCTCGTTTTGTTCACGATGTAAACCGTTTTGTTTCAGGGAAACTCTTTAGCCATTGATTGTGCATTTTCATTATAATTTGTTGAGTATGATGCATAATAAAGTGTTATGATTGATAGAAGATTTCATGATATGCTTTATGTTATAAATTTGGTTAATTATGAACTATGTGAAAAAAATTTGCAAATGATTGGGATTTCTTGATATACGTGTTTTATGCATGTTGTATGGCTCATTACCGATGGCTATAAATGTATTAGCCACTGAGCCGAGTTGCTCACCCCACTTTCCCTCCTCAGGTGCAAATCAAGATAAGCGCTGAACCTCGCAAAGCATCGAAAAAACTCCAAGACATTAGATACTTTTGTACTAAGTTAGTGGCTAGCTTTTTAGGATAGCTTTACAAGCATATCAAACATTTAGCATCTCATGTATTTTGAATCTTGTACTTAGTTCATGATGGATTTGTTGACATGTAACTAAAGCTATGCATGAACATTTATTTTGATTGGAAATGATATTGAGAATTCAAAGATTCTCCTTTTGTATATGATTGTGTTACTTTAATGATAATGCATAGGATTGTGTATGATTTTGTGAATGAGAATTGTGTATGTGCTCATACTTTTTTTTTGAGTTTGTTATTGGGTATTTGCTTTAGGATAGCTTGTTGGAGACTTGAATTGTGTATGAGCTGAATTGGTTGAATTGAAGTTCAATAGTACCAAAGAGTACTTGGTAGTGGATGATATTGAAAAGTAGTGTTGGGAAACCTCCTAGGTGTAGAATTAGTGTCCAGAAGTTTTTGACGGAAAAACTGTACTGATTTCGATGGAATTAACCAAAGTGGTCTTGATGAAAGTTGTAGCTTGTGTTTCTAGCTTTCTAACACCATAAAGTATGCAACTTTTTGATATCGGGGTTGGAAGTTATGATCGATTGAAGTTTTGACGTTGTTTAGAGAATTGACTTCCAGGACAAACTTTGAGTGAACTTTTGACTCCCATAAAGTTAGAAATTGATCTTAGGGTCTTCATGAAAGTTGTAGATTGTCTTTTTATCTTTCCATTGATATAAAGTATGGAATATTTGGACAATGGAGTAGAAAGTTATGATGTTTACAAATTCTGCTACTGCTTAGGATGAGTTGCTGATCAGTCACTTTTAAGTGCATTTTTGATCCCTTTGGAGACATAAATTGTTTTTAAGTCCTTCATAAAAGTTGTAGAACATTCTTTTATCTTTTCAACGGTACTAATTTTGAAATTTTTGGAGTTCTGGGTCAAAAGTTATAGATATTAGAAGTTGGGGGTCGGGTCAGCAAAGGGGCGAGCGCTCGCCCTCGCGAACGCCTAGCGCCCCACATTCGACCTCCCTCCACTCTTTTGATCATAACTTTTTCATTCGACCTCCGATTGACCTGATTTTTGAAGCGTTAGATTCCTAAGACATTACTCTATCTCTCCATACCAAATATATAGGTTTTGATATTAAATTGAAAAAGATGGATTGAATCAAGGTGAGAGGATTGGTTAAAAGGTTATGAGTTGGATATTTTCTGAACATGATTCAGTAATTTGAAGATATCTTGAGCTGTAGAACTCCAATTAAGTAGATTTTTTTTACAAATTAAACTAGAGACATGGATCTACAAATTTTACAAAGAAGTCAGATTTCAATTCAGCCCTTAAGATTTTCAATTTCTGAAGCGAAGTTGGTGACAGTTTTTAGTCTAGGTTTTGTAAGAGCATAAAGTGTTTAGTCCAATACTTCTTCATTTCTAAACCAAATTGAGCGTTTTTGGTGGCGTTAGAATCGTAAGACAATGGGGAACAAATGTTCTGAAGAAGCCAGCCTGAAATTTCAATTGGAAGTTCCCCAATTTTGATCGGTAAGTTATTAGAAATGAGTCCTCCATGCTTTTATGAATCCGAATATTGGACTTCGAAATCGGGGTCCAACTATTGGACCCCAAACATTTTCTTGATGCATTAAGCGCAATTTTAATTTATTATTGAGGTCTTGAATGATGAATTTTTCTGTCGGATTTGACTTAAGCATGATTGAAAAATAAATTATAAGGTTTGATGGAATAACTTTTGGGAGTTAATTATCCCTGTAAAGGTTAGTGGAATTTTATTATATGGTTTGATTGAATGAAAAGTTGTAAGATTTGTATTAGGGAAAATTGGGCATGACATGTTGGGCCCCGAGTCGCATTGAGCATGTGTCAATTATTTTGCGGAGTTTAGTTTGATAATTTGGTTATGTATTTGAATTGTAATGAAAGGACTATTAGGAAGATGAGAAAATAAGTAAATGAAAACAAGTAAATGCTTATGTGGGAAATAAAAGGAGAAAACATTAAAAAGAAAGAAGAGTTTCGGTATTGGTGAGAAAGAAGAGGGTCGGATTGGCCGAGCAGCGCGCTTGTGGTTGAACTGGCCGGGCGGTGTGCTGGCCGAGCAACGCTCTGGCCGAGCGACGTGTTACCAAGCGATCGTTTGTGTGATGCCGAGCAATAACGCGGCTAAGTGATAATACTGAACAAATCTGGTGATGTCGATCGATAAAGGTGATGAGGCCGATCGGAATAGATGATACCGATCGGTAAAGTTGCGCGAAAAGTTAATAATATCATTGCTATATTGTGAATGCCTAGCAGTAAGATTGCCGTGCAGTATTAATAGTTAGAATAAATAGAATTGTGCTCAATTGATAACCAAAGCGAAAATATATAGTAAGACCGAGCTATGAAGAGACTGACCGAGCAAGTTGTTTGAGGTGAAAATTGAAGTGGATCTAGTCCATATTGTAAAGAATGATAATCAGTGTTGTCAATC
>JAOTAZ010109564.1:0-10036 GCA_025629785.1 Erythroxylum oxycarpum
CCCCAAACCGTGGGCTACGTCCAGTCCTCAGATGTCTTTCTGAGATTTCACTATCTCTCAAAACTTTACAAGTATTTTTTCTTCCGAGCCTCTTCAGGTCTCTATACAATCAGTATTCTTTTACTCTTATCATCTTCAGGCTATCTGTATCACTTTCTAACTAAAAATGCTTCGAGCTTGTTACAAAAAATAGCTCTAAAAATTCTCACAGTATTCTCTCTAGCTTTTGAGATTTTTTTTAGTTGTTTCTATTATATGTGTGCAATCTTCGACTCTGACTCGTATTTATTGCCTTTGTCTTTAACTGCTTCTTGATTCTTTAAAGAAATGGTTATTCAGTTGAGTTATGTAACCAACTCAGACTGATGCTTCCTTCTGCTTTTTAACGTCTGCTTTCCTGCGTCTGCTTTCGCTTCGTTTGCTTTTCAAATAGCTTCCATCTATTTTTGTTTCGTCTACTTTTCTACTTAGCTTCCATCTGCTTTTCAAATAGCTTCCGTCTGCTTTTGATTCGTCTACTTTTCTACTTGGCTTCCGTCTGCTTTTTAAATAGCTTCCGTCTGCTTTTCTACTTGGCTTCGGTCTGCTTTTCAAATAGCTTCCGTTTGCTTTTGCTTTACTTTGCGTCTGCTTTTCATTCGTCTGCTTTTGTTTATCATCAAAATTATTAATCGTAAAGTCATTTTGACTTAACAATCTCCCCCCTTTTTGATGATAACAAATACATTTATTAGTAAAATGAAAAGCTTTATAGATTATAGCCAAAAACACAAAAGTAAGAACTTCATAATTCAATCTTGTATTCTTCCCTTCATTTTTATTTCTCCCTGTCTTTTTCTTTTCACTGCTCCCCCTATTTTTTGTTTCTAACTTCCTCTTCTCTTCTCCCCTTATTTTTTATTAATAAAAAATGATTATAATCGAAAATGCTGCATAAGCTTCTTCAGCATCTTTTTGCACTTTTTGACTTCTTTCTGTAGATGAGCTACTTGAGCCTGTAAGTCAGGTGCAGTAGACGGTTGTTCAGCTTCTTGTGGTTGTTCTTCTTCAAAAGTAATTGTTTTCTTGTATGCGTCTGAAGATGGAATACTAGCTTCAACGATCTGTAGGGATGGAGGTGGAACAGGTAGGTAAGGTTCAGGAAGATCTAAGTCATCAGAAACTGGTAGGCGTGGAGCTGGTCGTCCGAGAAAAGATAAAACTCCTTTATTGAAGATATTTGCCACAGTGGTCATCGGCATAAAATAGCCTTCACATTGGGCTCAATTAAACACATCATATCTCCAACCTTTATTGCATTGAACTGACCTTCTATAAGATCTCCCCCAACTGGATCATTTAACATTGATCGACTACCACTCGTTCCTGGGTCTTCTGATATGTGATGAGAAATAAACATTCCCGTCACTTTCTTCTACACATACCCTGCTTCATAGCATGCTTCATCTATAAGATGCACTTCTTCAACAATTTCATCTGCTGTTATATCATCAATTACAAGTTCTGGGTATAAGTTCATCTTTCCTTTATCATCAGTGCGCTCAATTGGACGCCTTGGTTGAATATCAGGCACAACCTTTATCTCAGTGTGCTCTGAGATAGGAAAAATAGTGAGAGGCTTATTCGTCATCTGGGTTGGGTATGGTGTCTTCCCTATAACTTTCAATTGCTTATAGAAGTTCTTCTCTTCTTCATTCAACAGATGCATAGCACTTTCATTCACCAAAATTGGTTTGAAGTATACCTTCACTATTTTTCTCGGTATTTCCTTGATGATTAACGATGAATTCTTCTTCTTCTTCACAGGTTCGACTTCTTCAAATACTCTGATTTCCAAGTCTTATTTCCTCAGAAGTGGAAGAGAGTTAACCTGTCCCTCACTGTGTTCTGCTTGCTCCTCTGTCTGAACAACAGTGGGTGTAGCCTTCTCCTGACTAGTTATTGCTAATTATGAAGAAGTATTCACTGGGACCTTCAGATAGATCAGTTGGAACAGCAGTAGGAATAACTTCCTCAGCAATCAAAATATTCTTCTCCTGACTGATCTTCTCAGTAATGGGAATACTCTTCTTCTGACTGATCTTCTCTGCAGTAAGAGCATCCTTCATCTGACTGACTGTTTCCTCAATTCTGACTTTAATCAGCCTTGGAGTTTTTTGGGGTTGAGGCTTCTGCTTCTCAGTCTCCAATTTCCTTTTTCTTTCAGTATCTTCAGCTTGTTTAGCTGAATCTTCTCGTAAAATTGAGACTAAAGATCTTGCAGCTTTAGGTGCTCGCAACTCAGAGTTTTTTACCTGATTTAACTCTCTGGATTGCTTTTCTTCTTGTTGTCGTACGGTTCGAACTCTAGGTGACTTTCTTTTTTGTTTTGGAATGTCACTCAGAAGTGTCTCCCCTTTTCTTTTCAAAGCACCTTCTTCTATAACTCTTACTCAACTGATTTGTTTTTGAGAAATCATTGTTTCTTTCGCAGTTTCTTCAGATGATTTATTCCTTACAACAGTTATGGACTTTGTCTCCTTAGCTTGATACTTAGAACTCTTCACGGGAGATTTCTTCATTATACGCTCCCCCTGAGTTCTTGCTTTACTTTGAGACTATGTTTCTCCTTTCTCCAGATTCTTCAAGCCCATCCTCCCAACAGTTGCTGAGTCAATAGAACTCTTGAAATAGTGTACGACTCTGTTTCCTTCATTAAGACGAATTCCAGAGTCTCTAAAAATTCTAGTCAGCAACATAGCATATGGGTAACTGTTTATATCCTTCATCGACTTGACCATATACTGAAAAATCAAAAAAGGTAGGTCTATCGGTTGGCGATTCAGTAAATAGAACAGGCACTGTTCGTCCAAAGTCGTCACCAAGTGCCTGGAACCAGCTCTAGGTAAGATACAATTGAACAAAATTGATTGTAAGACCATCGCATTTGACACCAGATTTGACATCTTTCTCTACAATGGGTCATTGTCTCCATATAGTTGTCGATTGACTTCTTCTTCTTTCACTTTAAACTGTGTCATCCATCTCGCTTTGCTTGTAAGCTTCTCTCCAGCAGATGGACATTCACAAACTTTCTCAATTGACTCCATTGTTATAATGACAAATATTCTATCTGCTATAGAAACAATAGCATTATCTACCAGCTTTACATTCATCCAGAAATCGTATACTTCTGCATAGTATATGGGTTCTCATATTTGAAAAAATTTCCTCCATCCTGCTGCGATTATCTCAAATTCAACATCCAGATTATCTTTTCTCAAAGATTCAAAATCTACATGTCTTCCGTAAACTATTGCTTGCTACATTTCTTCTCTTGTAAGTAGGAACTGATTGCAGGTTTGTTCTGCCGAAAGGGTCAAGACGGTTACAAAAATTTGAGAGGACTTGAACGATGAACAGTTTCTGTATTCGATAGAAACTCCAAAGGTCTGTGGTTAGAGGTTATAATGAATGTTCTAGAATAGGTGAGTTTCTCAAGGTAATAAAACTTTTCCCTCCAAAACCATCCTTGTGAGAGAAGTTAATAGTTGTAACTCACTGTTGCTAACGTCATTAACTTCTACGTTCTTCTAACCTGGCTTATGAAATATCAGACGATTGGTCACTTAACATCACCATGTTGAGGTTTTGTCTGATTTCCTTGAATTGTTCTTCACTCAATGGTTTAGTGAAGATGTCTGCCCACTGAAACTTCGTTTCTACGAACTGAAGACTTACGATCCTTCGTTGTACGTAGTCCCTTAAGAAATGATGTCTAACTTTGATATGCTTAACTCTCAAATGTTGAATCGAGTTCTTTGACAGATTGATGGCACTGGTGTTATCGCAATATATTGGAATCTCCTCTTCTTGTATCAAGTAATCCTCCAGTTGATACTTGATCCACAATATTTGTGAACAACAGCTTACGGCAGACATGTACTCGGCTTCTGCAGTTGATAGAGCGATTGAGCTTTGTCTCTTGCTTGACCATGAAACTAGATTTGGTCCAAGAAAATGACATCCTCCACTTGTCCTCTTTCTGTCGATTCTATCACCGGCATAGTTCGCATCACAATATCCAGTCAACCTGAAATCTTTACCTTTCTCATAAATTAAGCAAAGATCAGTAGTACTTGCGAGATATCTCATAATTCTATTAACAGCAATATAATGAGACTCTCTAGGATCGGCCTCAAACCTTGCACACAAGCATACACTGAACAATATATCAGGTCTACTTACTGTAAGATAAAGCAAAGAACCAATCATCCCTCTATACAGGTTTTGATCCACCTTCTTACCACTTTCGCCTTTTGACAACAGGTTTGAAGGATGCATCGGTGTTGACATAGGTTTCACCTTTTGAATATCAAATTTTGACAACAATTCTTTCACATATTTTTGTTGATGAATAAATATCTTCTCTTCGGTTTGCTTAACTTGCGGCCCAAGAAAGAACTTTAACTCACCCATCTTTGTTTCTGACTTCACAAAAATTTTGATTGAATATGACTTCAAAACCAAAATCACACAATTGACTAATACTGATCAAATTGTGCTTTAGACCATCAACGAGCAGAACATTTTCAATGCATGCAAGGGAATCCTTACCAATCTTACCGATTCTGATTATCTTGCCCTGCTAGTTATCTCCAAAAGTTACCGATCCTCCCCTCTTATATTGAAGATCTAAGAACATAGACCTTCTTCCCGTCATGTGACTCGAGTAGCCACTGTCCAAATACCAATGGAACTTGCTTCTTCTTCCAAGGAAGGATGTCTGTAGGAGATATTATTTTATTCTTAGGTACCCAAACTCTCTTGGGTCCTTTTGGGTTAGTATAATGCACAGAATGATGATAATGCATTTGATGAGACTGTTGATGAAAATGTGACTGAAAACTTTTCTTCTTCTTCTGAAAAACTAGTTTTCCTTTATGTTGAGACTTATTCCAATTAAACCCCAATCCGGTTTTATCACTAGGATGTCTACATTTGCCTAGCATATCGCTCATCTTTCTAGTACTTTCAGTAAAAGTAGCTAGGTCAGCTAAGAGACTACTGATCCTAAGTTTCAGCTGTTTGATCTCTTCAGATCTATCTATGATTCTATTTTTCTCCATTTCCTCTACTTTTTTTTAAAATCATGTTTTCACTCTCTAACTCTTGTGTATGTTTCAAATTTTCCACATACTTTTTCTTTAAAACTTTCTACTGTGTCAGAATAGCATGGGAATCCTCCAGTAATTCCGAGTATGCATCTTGAAAATCATTATAGTTCAAGGTTACCTCCTCATCACTTTCCTCTTCAGCTACCAAACATATGTTCGCATGTTCTGATGTCTCGGAGTTCGTATCTGATTCAGATGAATCCTGATCCTCCCAAGTTGCCATCATGCTTTTCTTACTATCTCTACTCTTTTTTGGTTTTCTTTTCAACGTCGGACACTCGGACATGTAATGTCCCGACTTGTTGCACTCGTAGCATGTGCTAGATGTCTTCTCAATTTTTCCATCATCTTTGCCGCTCTTTCTGACGTTGAGTTCCCTTTAGTATTCTTCTTCCACATTTGTCTTTTATTCCTCGAGATGAAAGATAACTCATCATCCTCTTCACTCGACTCAGGATCTGTCTCGCTGGAATCATCATTCTTTGATTCTTCAATCTTCAAGGTTTTTGATGAATTCCTCTTCGTCTTCTTTTGAGTCTTGTGATTCTTTTGTCCAGCCTTCAATGATATTGACTTGTCCCGTTTGGGCTTGTCTTCAGCATCGAGCTCAACTTCATGTATCTTTAGCGATCCAAGCAATTCATCAAGCTTCAGCACGCTTAAATCCTTGGCCTCTTGTACAACAGTCACCTTCGGTCTCCACCTCTTTGGTAGACTCCTTAGGATCTTCCGAACGTGATCTTGATTATCGTACGTTCTTCCGAGAGCTTTCAATCCATTAATGATTGTTTGAAATCTTCCAAACATTTAATCAATGGATTCTTCATCCTTCATTTTGAACAGCTTGTACCGATGCACAATAATGCTTATCTTGGATTCTTTTACTTGGTTCGTACCTTCAAGTGCAATGGATAATGTGTCCCACATCTCCTTCGCAGTATCGCATCCGTTGAGCCTCTTCAAGTCCTCAGATGACTTTTTGACATTTCACTATCTCTCAAAACTTTACAAGTATTCTTTTTCTCTGAGCCTCTTCAAGTCTCTTTACAATCAGTATTCTTTAACACTTAGCCTCTTCAGGCTATCTATCTCACTTTCAAACTAAAAAGTGTTTCGAGCTTGTTACAGAAAATATTGCTCTAGCTTTTTTGCACAGTAATTTTTCTCAAAAGTAACTCAATGTAACTTCGTAACTGCGTAACTTTTGTTGTGTGTATATGTGTGTGTCACTCTGTAGTCTTCAACTTCAACTCATATTTATAACATTTTTCTTCAACTGCTTCTTGATAACTGCTTCTTGATACTTTAAAGAAACGGTTATTTAGTTTGAGTTCTGTAACTAACTTAGACTGAAGCTTCTGTCTGCTTTTGCTTATTTTTGCTTATCATCAAAATTATTAATCGTAAAGTCATTTTGACTTAACAATCTCCCCCTTTTTGATAATAAAAAATACCTTTATTACTAATATGAAAAGCTTTACAGATTACAACCAAAAATACAAAGGTAAGAACTTCAGAACTAAAACTTCAAGTTTTCTTCAATCTTAAATTCTTCCTTTTTTTTTTGCTTTCTTCTCCCCCTATTTTCTGTTTTTATTTTCCTCTTCTCCTCTCCCCTATTTGTTATTAATAAAAAATGTTTATAACCGAAAGTGCTGCATTAGCTTCTTCAACATCTTTTTAATCTTCTTAACTTCTTTGTGAAGATGAGCTACATGAGCTTGTAAATCAGGTGCAGTTGTTGGTTGATCATCTTTCCGTGGTTGTTCTTCTTCAAAATCAACTGTAGTATTTTATGCGTTTGAAGATGGAACACTAACTTCAATGATCTGTAGGGTTGGAGGTTGAACTGGTAGGTAGGGTTTAGGAAGATCTAAGTCATCAGGAACTGGTAGACGTGGAGTTGGTTGTCCAAGCAAGGGCAGAATTTTTTCAATTAAAGATATTTGCCATAATGGTCGTCGGCGTAAAATAGCCTTCATCATGGATCGACTACCACTCGTTTCTGGGTCTTCTGAGATGTGATGAGAAATAAACATTCTTGTCACTTTCTTCTCTACATACCCTGCTTCATAGCACGCTTCGTCTATAAGACGCTCTTGTTATGCAATTTGATCTACTGTTAGATCATCCATTATAGGTTCTAGGTATAACTTCATCTTTCCCTTATCAACATTTTGCTCAATTGGACGCTGTGGTTGAATGTCAGGCACAATCTTTAGTACTATATTCTCTGTTATTAGGAAGATAGTATGCTTCTGTTTCAACTTTTCAAAAGGATAACCCTTCATTCCTTCATCCCTTAACCGTTCACACATACTCTTCTCTTCATCATTTAACAGATGCATAGCACTTTCATTCACCAAAATTGGTTTGAAGTGTACCTTCACTATCCTTTTGGGAATTTCCTTGATGATTATTGAATTACTCTTTTTTTTTCACAGGTTGAATTTCTTCAGTTATTCTGATCTCTAAATATTCTTTCCTTAGGAGTTGAGATGAAATAATCTGCTCCTCACTGCGCTCTACCGACTCTGCTATTTGAGCAACAGTAGGAGTAACCTACTCTTGTCTGACTTCTTCAATAATAGGAGTAACTTCCACTAGACTAATGTCTTCAGTAGTAGCAGCAGTTTCCTGCTTCAGTGATGGGAGTAGCCTTCTCTCGACTGACTATCCCTGCAGTAAGAGTTCCTTTTGGCTGACTAATTTTCTCCTGTTCTCCAGCTTCAATCAGCCTTGGATTCTTTTGATATTGATGCTTCTGCTTCTTAGACTCCAATTTCCTTTTTCTTTCAATCTTTTTAGCCTGTTTGGCTGAATCTTCTTGTAAAATCGAGACTAGAAATCTTGTAGCTTTAAGGGCTCGCAACTCAGAGTTTTCTACTTGATTCAACTCTCTGGATTGCTTTTCTTCTTACTGTCGTACTGTTCGAACTCTAGGTGACCTTCTTGTTTGTTTTGGAATGTCACTTAAGAGTGTTTCCACTTTTCTTTTCAGAGCACCTTCTTCTATAATTCGCACCCTGCTACCTTCTTTTTGAGAGGTATTCTTTTCTCTCAAGGTTTCTTCTGACGATTTTCTCCTTCTAGGCATAGATCTCTTAGAACCTTTTATAAGAGATTTCTCCATTGTACGCTCCCCCTCTGTTCTTGCTTTACTCCGAGAATCCGCTTATGTTTTATTCAGATTCCTCAGACCCATTTTGGCCACAGTTGCTGAATTGATAAAACTATTAATAGGCATCTTCATTCTGTTTTTCCTGTCAAGTATGACTCCAGAATCCCTGAATATCCTCATCAGTAACATTCCATAAGGATAACTGTTTGTATCCTTCATTGCCTTCACCATGTACTGAAAAATCAGAAATGGTAGATCTATGGGTTGGCGATTTAACAGGCAGAATATGCACTGTTCATCCAGTGTTGTTGCCAAGTTCTTTGAACCCGATCTAGGTAGAATGCAATTAAATAGTACTGTAAACAGGACCCTTGCCTTCGACACTAGACTTGACGTCTTCCTCTCCGATGGGTCATTCTCACCATACAATTGTCGATTGACTTCTACTTCATTAACATTGAGCTTTGTCATCCATCTGGCCTTGCTTGTAAGCTTTTCTCCAGCCGATGGACACTCCGTTATCTTCTCAAGTGACTCCTTCGTTACTATTATAGACAATCAATCTACAAAGGAGACAATAGTCTCATCTACTAGCTTCACAATCTTCCAGAACTTGTACACCTCTTGGTAGTATACTTCTTTTTGGATTTGGAAGAATTTTCTCCACCCAGCCGCAACTATTTCTGGTTCGATGTTCATGTCATCTTTCTTTAGAGGCTCAAAATCAACTTGTCTTCCGAAAATCATTGCTGGCTCCATTTCGTCTTCTGTGGGTAGGTAACTGTATGCACACCTTTTTCTTGCAAAAAGGTAAAGGTAGGTTGCAGAGAATTTGAGAGAACTTGAGAAATGAAGAGTTTTGAGTTATGAGTACTCAAAAGATCATTGTTTAGGGCATATCAAGAGTGTTTTAGAATAGGTGTGGTTCTCAAAGTTATGACAGCTTTTCCCTCCAAAACACCCTTATGAAAGAAGTTACCAGCTGTAACTTACTGTTACTAATGCCGTTAACTTTTACTTATCAGACGGTTGATTTCATAGCATCACCATGTTGAGGTTCCGTCTGATTTCCTTGAATCGTTCTTCACTTAATGGTTTAGTGAAGATGTTTGCCCACTGAAAATTCATCTCTACAAACTGAAGACTCACGATCCTTCGTTGAACGTAGTCCCTTAAGAAGTGATGTCTGACTTCGATATGCTTCACTCTTAAGTGTTGAATTGGATTCTTTGATAGATTGATTGTGCTGGTGTTGTCGCAATGTATTGGGATCTCCTTTTCTTGTATCAAGTAGTCCTCAAGTTGATACTTGATCCACAATATTTGTGAACAACAGCTTGCTGTAGACATGTACTCGGCTTCGGTAGTTGATAGCGCGATTGAGTTTTGTCTTTTGCTCAACCATGAAACTAGATTTGATCAAAGAAAGTGACAGCCTCCACTCGTACTCTTTCTGTCATCCTATCACCGGCATAGTCTGCATCACAATATCCAGTTAACCTAAATCTTTACCTTTCTCATACATTAAGCAAAGATCAGTAGTACCTCAGAGATATCTCATAATTCTTTTAACAGCAATGTAATGAGACTCTCTAGGATCGGCCTAAAACCTTGCACACAAGTATACACTGAACAATATGTCAGGTCTACTTGCTGTAAGATAAAGCAAAGAACCAATCATGCCTCTATACAGGGTTTGATCCACCTTCTTACCACTTTCGTCTTTCGACAACAGGTTTGAAGGATGCATCGGAGTTGA
>JAOTAZ010109574.1:0-10036 GCA_025629785.1 Erythroxylum oxycarpum
TTTATTTTTATTATATAATGAATTTTTTTACATTAACTTTGTTTGTTTTTATTTATTTATATTAATAATATGTTATCAATAATAATAAACAGTTAATAATAATAATAATAATAATAATAATAATAATTAAAAGAAATCCTTTTGTCCTCATAATTACATGGTTTACAAGAATGGAGATGACATTTAAGAAATTGTTTGTTTCTGCTTTTGTAAATATGTTGGCTTCGAGCTTACATAAACTGGCTTCAATGATAGTCGATTCATTTACTATATGCTGATGGAAAACCCTCTGTCCATCATTCTGTTCGCATCATTTGTGCGAAACTCAACTATGTTCTCATACTCCTTAGTATCTTCCATCGTAGTTCCTTAGTATAATGTAAGAAGGATATTTGGTTGTTTCTTAGTATTCTTGACCTTTGAAGATGCCCTCACGAAGGAATGAAGATGGACCCTCCACAGCACAACCTATCGGGCATCAATGATGGGTCAAACAAATTGTCGAACACCTTGTCTGCTTCAACACAAAAGGTAGGTTTTGCTGTAAATTGCGACCTATACTCCTCTTCAATTTCAGCTTTGTAGTCAGAATGAGCAATGTATGTGAGTTGTGACTCTCTCGATCTATCCGTGTTTGTATATTGCAGGAATTTTATATGGAAATGATATGTTTGCTTTAATACGAAAATGAGCTTTTGGAATATGACTCTGTAGTTGGTGTATTGTGTTTGATTTGTGTATGTATGTAGTGTATGAACCTGTCCCTCACTCTTTCCTGCAAAAACAGAACCGAAACTAACATTAACTACTACTACTCTTGAATGCAAACTCCCAAAAACAGAAAGCTGAAAATGTCTTTGACTCTTTGTTTTGATAATGGTTTTTTCACTCTTACATGTGATAAAGATGAGAATGGGCTTTATATTAGGTCTCCCACCTGTTGATCCAACTACAAACTACCAAATTAAGACATAGTCTGAGGAGTAAAGACTAGGCTAGTACATCTTTCCTGATTTAGTACAAACACAAAAACAACTTTCTGCAACTTTCCTTAGTTCTTTACATACTTGAAACGGACAATGTCATACACTTAACAATGACTGTAGTGCAAACTAAGAGATAAACAATAGCATAGGACAAAAACTTCTTCATCTGGTAAGACACAAAACTGAACCACTTGTCTTCGAATGAAGAATTTGATTTGAACTCTTCAGTGGTTGCTTGATTCTTGAAGGAACAAATCTGATGCACCATATCCGATTGACAGCTGTAGGATTAAGGTGCTCCAACTTCATACTTCTTAATTAACTTCATCTGAACTTGTTTTGCTAATTAATCTTCTCTAAAAGCACTACGTTGACATGTTTAGGGCCATGAGGAGCTGCATGCTCCCAACTTGCGTGAACAGGAGGAGTTCACAAAAGTGAAAAATATTGCCACTATAGAACTTGGAAGATATTCAATTGAGCCATGGTACTTCTCCCCTTTTCCAGCAGAATACAATGGTTGTATGAAGCTGTACTTTTGTGAGTTTTGCCTCAATTTCATGAAGCGTAAAGAAAAGCTACAAAGCCATGTGGTGAGCTGTTAGGATCTTTAGATGATAGGGAGAATAAGCAGAGGGCAGAGGAGTAAAGGGTAGGGGAGTACGACATTCTGTATTTGGGTAGTTAGTTAGCTAATAGTACTGACAACTCATCATTCGGTTGTAACAGAATCTGTTACCCAGGAAGGTTATAAAAGTGGACAAGAAGTAGGGAGAGGCAGGCTGAAAATTAGAGAAAAAGAGGGACAGAAGGAATCAAACCTTCTGAGGAGCATATTTGCTCTGGTTAGGAGCGATCAGCTCTGGATATACTGTAGTGCCTAGCACATTATAGATATATATATAGAAATAATATAGTAAACTCCAGTATTCAGAAACTAGGGTTTTAACACAATATGAATTTCAGCCTTATCTTTGATGCCAACTCAATTCTCAATCCTCATCCCACCAAATTAGGACTTGTGGTTGACTAATCTTTCCTCTTTTATTTCTTCTATATACTTTAAGTTCTTTTGCATCAACAAGATTTTGACTAGGAACATTGTAAGAGTTTCTTTCACAAAGCCAAACATTTTATTCTGCGCCGCTGCACAACCAGAACTTAAATTTCATGTATATCACCAAGCCTCAGGTGATGCCAGTAACGATCATGCAATGTATTTATGAATGTTCATGTATTTCCAGCTAAAGTAGCATACCACTTGATATTGCCTCATATACCAACTGAGGGCATATAAAGTGTACATGACAGTCTATGGCCCCTGCAGTCAAGATCATTCCTTCTCCCGCAATCACCTCAGTGTTAACCTAAATGGTAAACATAATCTCTTTGTTAACCCACTTAAAAACAAAAGAAGAGAAGGGCAGTGTAAATACATCCCATTAAGACATAATAAGTTTGCATTTCAAAACTTCATTTGGATAGAGAGGTGATAATCTTTTACCCCAATGGTCATATCAACATGCACTTGATTCATGATATCTGGATTTCCACCCTTTCCAATGGCAATAATAAGACCACCTTTTATGCCAATATCTGCCTTGTAAACCCCAGTATAATCTAGTATTATAGCGTTTGTTATAATAGTATCTAGAGAGGCATCTGGTAGATTTCCCGATGACTGGCCCATTCCATCTCTTATAACTTTTCCACCTCCAAAGACACATTCATCGCCATAAACAGCAAAATCTCTTTCAATCTCAGCATACAGGTTGGTATCTCCAAGCCTGATTTTGTCACCAATAGTTGGGCCATACATGTTACCATATGCTTCTCGAGACATTTTTTTTGTAAAAGCAGAATCATCCCCAGCTACACCTTCACTGCAATAGATAAAATGCTTTTGTTAATCACTGATCAGTTTGTCTAACTATGCTTGATCAACAAATTTTGCTAATAGTGCAAAATATAAGAAAGAACAGAAGCAAGAAACTGCCTAGTCAAAAATTGTAAACCTTGCATTTGCTTCCTCTCGATTTCCAAATCCTCTTGAGTTAATTGCTTCCAGTACTGCTGTGCTATTGTTATAATCAACAGGACCATCAACGATACCGTTTCCACCTCTAATCACCTTTTTACCCCCAATGCTTACAAGTACAACACTTTTACATTCCCCTGGCTGTTAAAGTAATACAGCTTTTAATATAAGCATCAACAAGTAACCTGAATCACATTTTCAAATAAATAAAAGGAATAGCTTACATGACATCAATACAATGACTAAAGAATAAGCAAACTTTTACTTTGATTAAATAAATGAGCAAAACTTCAAAGTGTAGAAGCTGATTAAAGTAGAAATTTATGCATCAAAAATAGTAGAATTTTCAACCTCAAATCGTACAGCAGTCCCTGCTGGTATGTTCAGACGCATGCCATATGCCTTCATTCGGTCAAAAACTAAAGAAGGGTTCACTTCAATAAAATGATAGTGGCTGCCGACCTGAAAGAGTAGTTGGAAATTGGAATAGAAGCAGTAGAATTCCATTACCTTGTTATTTCCATAAAGGAAATAGATATCAATGGAAGAAACAGATAGTTTGGTTGCACACCTGAATTGGCCTGTCTCCAATACTAACTACTTTGAGGATTACTGCTTTTCTTCCAGAATTAAGTGTAATATCACCACAGGTATAAGTTATCCCACCAGGAATTTCATTATCTTCTAATTCGGGAAACATGTCAAGGGAAGGAACTGCAAAGTATTATTTTTGTTCAATGTTATCATCATACACTAGATGAAGAAATTAATATTACTAATTACTCAATACATGTTAAATGAAGGACGCTCACCAATAATTCTATGCGCACATCAAAACATGAGAATAGAGTATGTATTGTGCAGTAAACTTTAAAGTCTAAAATATATAGCATCCAGGCAAACTTTTCAGGCTGAAAAATTAATATCCCTTTCCAGGTGATTTTCATAATTCTGTAATTTACTAATTTTGCTTATATTTCTACAGCATAAGAGCTTTGGAATATTTTATGTCAACATTATTCAGGTCATTCCTTAAACAGATATAATCAATATCTGAAAGAACCACGATGCCTTACGAACAGTTTTTTATTGCTTGCAAGTAATTACGTGAGAAACAAGGTAACGAGAAAGAACAGGAGGGCTGGGGAATTACCAATATGAGATAATATTTGGACATCTTCATAGATCTAACAGGTATTGGCAAATATAAGCAGAAAAGAATCCTGCCTAAAAATGGAGAAATGATGACCACAGATTTCAAGAATTGCAGTTGTTGACTCAGACTTTCAACATCTTCCCAAGACCAAAAATAAAGAAAGGAAGCACTACATGTCCCATAAGAATGTATTTCCAACCCTTACCTGGAAGAAAAGAGCCATGTAGTGCTAGCTCCATATTTCCATTTTCACATGCAATAGGTTCATGAACTGTAATTAACTTAGTCCCATCTGGAAATGTCCCTTCAACCTACAACTAACGACTTTAGTAAAGCTGGAAAACGGAAGTATCTGGAATAAAAGTGTATCAAACCAGCCTCACAAGTGCTTTCAGAAACCCAGCAATTTATAATTTTCCAATATGCTTTCACCTACCGGTTTGAGAAACCATAAGGTCTCCACTAGCCTATCTTATTTTGCAGATAATTAATTGATGGTAACTAATCCAAACTATAAACTTGATGAAGCTTATACCTGTACAAAGTCCAGAAGATGTGGAACAGCTGCAAGAACTTGTCTCCTGTTGGCAAAAGAAGACAGAATTAGAAGAAACTTTTCAGAAAGGAATAAATCGAAATAAACCTTAGTATCACAAAGCACAACCTCGCCCTAAATGGCAGCAACTAAAGATTCTAATAATGTGGTGCGGTAATGTTAGCAAACAACAGGAAGTCCTGAAGTTCAGTGATAACATATATAAACGCTATCTCCTACTAGCAAAGCGACAACCGTTACCTATTCCATGAAACAGTACCTTTGTCTAACTTCATATTGAAATGATAGAACCCATGATTCAGATTTCAGATAATACCTTCCCAATAATTGTTTCCCAATGTCCATCAACTCAGCCACGGTCTTATCACCATCGCGAACAAACTCTAAAATCTACAAAGTGAAGAAAAAGAATTATCATATTCAAGTGAAGGCGTTACTTTCTTATAATAGAGAGAAGGAAAACAATGTGCAAGTTAAACAACCATATACGTAAAAGATCATTTAAACTTTGATATGAATCTGAAACCTATAGTCAAAGGGCATCACGGAAAAGGCGGGAAGTAAAGAATAAGTAGACTTGAGACGAACCTGAGTAGCTATTAGAGCTACTGCTTCAGTGTAATTAAGCGTTAGCCCACGAGCAAGGCGCTTCTGAGCAAGATATCCAGCGTTGTGGAGTTCTAGTTTATCCACTTCTCTTGGAATCAACTTCATTTTGCCCCCACTACTTTTCCCTTCCACTCACTCTCCCTAAAGTCAAAAACTTGGATACCTTTTCTTCTTACAATCAAAACTATGAAACAGTGTTTTCGTACTTGTCTAACACCAAATACAGAACATGGCAAGACTTGAATAGCAGAAGAAAGCCATCGATTTTGCAAGTCGAGATTTAGAGTATGACTCGCAAACCCATCTTTTTGTCTCGTCAGTTCACACCTGCCGGCATTGTTTCTCTTTGAAATCTACAAAGCAGTCTACACAGTACGTAACGGGAAAAGGAATAAGGATCAAAAGCAATGAAGGGAAAGAAAGTTCCCCGAGCAAAACTAGTACGGCGTTTGGTATTTCTTTAAAAGCACAACAGAAAAATTGATTGATGCTGCAAACAATTCAGCAAAAACATATGTAAAGGACATGGGAGTCCCCGAAAAGTATTTTATTCTTACCTCTCACAGACCAAGCGTTGGCCATAAAAGATACAATTTTTCCGAGATGAAGCGGCGACACAATTACTGATGGAACTAGCTTATCTAGATTAATTTAAGAAGTTAAACTAACTCATCTCAGTCTTGGCAAGCTAGTAAAGAATAAAAATACATGAAATTGGAAATAGTTTATCCATGTAAAGAAAAGTTTGCAGGTGCATCCTTTTCAAGTGTGCACTGTCTTCGGTGGGGGAGAGTTGGTAGGTGTTCGATTATTTCTATGTTGAATTGCAAGTATACTATTGCTTGAAATTAACAGAAATCAAAACAAAGTCTAACAGGTGGATCGCCTGATGACATTGACAAGCTCCACTAATCTTTGTACCGTTCACGTGTTGATTAGTTTAAACAGTCATGTGCAACTCCGTGTCAGACTCAGACCCCATGTGAGAAACCATTTATAATGACTTGAGAGCAGGAAGGAACTAATTCCAGGGCAGCCCGAAATACCAGGGTTTGGGTCCTGCTGGGGTCAAAACGAACACCTAAAAAGGCCTGAAAAGCCCCAAAGTTTTTATCATAAGCTCATGTATCTGATTTTTCCTCCAACCGATCTGTTAACATTATGAGACCAAGAACAAAGTGGGCGATACGTAGGTAGTCCATGGTTGATCCACTAAAAACGCCGTCTTAACGTTGATTTTCACGAAAAACCCTCGAGTTGTGTGCACCTCACCCCGTAAGTCGTTGCACTAAGTAGACAGAAGAATTATGGTTGAAGGGAATGTCACAACAGCTCTCATTCTCGGGTTGGAAGTTGGAACAGCTTGTTTTACTCAGGATGTTCCAACCCTATCCTGCTTAATTTGATCCACACATTTATATTAATTCTATATAAATATATGAATAAAATTTAATAAAATAAGAATTGATTAATTAGACCATAAGATCTTATCATCTCATCCCCTTGAGATACCTGCTAGACAACGTTTTACATATTGTCATGGCTACTCCAGAAGCTAAATAGGATGTAAAATCTCCGATCTCAACAGATCATGAAAGTATGACCAACCATAATCAAAGGTAAGGAATTCATGATTCTTATTTGCTTCTTCATCCATTTGATTGGCAGCTGCAAGCACTGTATCTCCAACAATTTTGCAGAAACCAAAAGTTTTTGAGTATTCTTCCAAGAAACAAAAAATTTGAGCAATGCTGCTTCAATTATTTGACGTTACACTTCTACCGTGCACGTAAATGCGTAATAGAAATGTTCTGTAAAAAATGACACTCTCTAGCATTCATTCTCTCGGTGGAGATTAATAGATACTGACTAGCCGATCTGTCAGCTTAGCAGACTAAATCTGGAAATACAAAAACAATTGGCCATTCTCATTAAGAGAGGGCCGTCTGAACCTCGGCAGTGACGTCTTTCGGGGCTTTCTCTGCGTGAAGTTGCGCAATAATACCTTTCTTGGCATAATAACCGATGACCTAAAGACAAAGAAAAACACAGATAGTCAGATATAGGCAATTGTCAACCAATATTAAATGCAAAATGAAGCTATGCCAGGACCAGAAAGAAAAAGGTCCTATATTCATGGTTGTACCTAAGATGAGAAACATTGTCCTTCTGTGGTGCAGGTATACATATAGGGAACAGAAAAACATACTTGATTAATAAGTTAAATTATGTAGGATTTAAATTGATAAACCTCCTTCAAAATTGTTTTACCATTAACATTTGGTTCTGATAATATGAAATTAGATTATTATAATCCACATTTGGGTATAAGAGAGATAACAAAGTGAAATGGAATAAATACAAAACTTACTGGTTCAGTTTGCTTGTGAAATGCTTCCAGCCTTGACTTCAAAACTTCTGCAGTATCATCTTTTCTTTGTATCAAAGGCTCTCCTGTAACCTTTATTGGCACATCAACGAGCAGAATGAAACAGAGAAAAAGGATAAAAGGTAAAAGAAACACGCGTTGGATTCCGTAAGAGCCTAAGAAGAACATGCAAATTTTAAGGCAATCAAATCATTAGAAAGGCCAAGAAGCACAAAATTTGAAAATTCACTAGCAAATGTCGTAAGCTTGCTAATTTATGTTATCAAGTAAAGTAGATTCCTAGAATAGCCTATTCTCAGTCAAGAAAATTAGAAGACAAATCAATCACCATTCAAATCCAGTGCTGGCTTATGATTCAAACATCAATAGTATGTTAGTGACTAAATTTAGGTTATATAGTATTTAAATGGCACAAACTTACATCATCAACACCAGGAACTTTAGGTGGTGCAAATTTTGTATGGTAGCTCCGACCACTTGAAGGGTGTATCCAGCGGCCTGTAATCCTTTCCTCTAGTATGGAATCATCAATTGCAAAGTTCAGCACCTTATCAATTTTAGTTCCCTGCTTCTCAAGCATATTGTCCAGCTGCACAAAATGTGGGAATAAGTAACGATTTCAAAAGTAAATCAAATAAAATAAGTACCAGTGCCAGGTAAGAACAGAAAGAATAAACCTTTTCTGCTTGAACCACTGTCCGTGGAAAGCCATCCAATATGAAACCCTTTTGACATGATGGCTTCTTAACTGCTTCATCAATTATCCCAACCACCAAATCATCAGATACAAGTTCTCCCTGTAAAATATCAAAATCCCCGCAACAGAGTCTCTAGCTAAAACCAACAATTTGAATTATGTGTGATTATATCAAGCCAATCTTATGTAGCAGCACACCTTATCCATGGCTTCTTTGGCTTTAATCCCAAGAGGAGTTTTAGCAGCGACTGCAGCTCTTAGCATATCACCAGTTGCCAAGTGGCACAAACAGTACTCATCTTTAATTATAGGCGATTGTGTACCCTTTCCTGATCCAGGTGGACCTGCAATTCTTACAATTCCAACTAAGTTCCTCACCGTCATTCAATTAACCACTTTTAAGTCAATAATTTGCTAATAAATCACTTCACTATCAGCTGGGGGACTGAAGACTAAGCTCCATCATCCTAACCACAAAAACTAGTCAGGCTGGAATTCGTGTTTTTCACATGAATTCGTGAAAATTATGCAATTCAACGCACATTCCGCACCCATCGTTAATTATGGATACTTGAAATTGCTTCCGTAGGCTCAGGTTCTAATGATTCCAATTCAACATTTTCTTTTTTTTTCCCTTTGTTCTGACATTTTCTTTTTCCAAAACGAGAAAAGCAACATTACTTATTGAATACTAGACTAAGACATTTTGCTCCCCGAAACTCGTGATCCCAAATAAAATCAGACGGAAAATTTCCCACAAACAAAAAGCTGGAAATTTGCACGCCTTTACGTGTGGGGTACTTTGACTATTCAACTAAACAGTAAATTCTGCAGAAGCAGAGACGGGTTCCATTTCTGAACAGCGTATAGTTCAAGAAAACGAAATAAAACATAAAAAGAAAACGAAGGACAACTATTCTTCCCAAAAGAAAATTGCAACGGAACCGAAGCAACAAACTGATAATGACTAAAAGAGCATGCAACATATAATCTAATAAAACAGAGAGAGAAAGAGTAGATTACCGATGAGAACAAGACGTTTGTCAGGCTTGGAGGAACACTTGAAGCGGCGGAGGACTTCTGTCATTAAATCAACGGAAGGCACATCCTCCAATGTCACTCCTGAACTTGCCATCTCCTTTCTCTGTCTTGCACTCTTACTCCCTCGCCTATTCTGTTGTGTGTATGAAATATGAACGCGAACAGAGTGTGTTTACATAGGAAGATTGAAGTGAGTTGGTGACAGGAGGGAGCAGATGCTGGCGGATTATACAGAGTCAAAAAGACAAAAACAGGTCTGGTTGGGGTAGTTGGTCCCTAATATGATTAGTTAGGTTTCGGATTGACCAAATGCCCTCCACCTTCCTTTCAGTCAAAGGTTATGAACTGTAAGAAGCTGAGCTCTCCTATTTCTAGTCAGCTAAGTGCCTGTTTGGTTCAGCTTTTGGAAGTTCCAAAAGTATTTTTTCACACCTCAAAAGTCATTTTAAGAAAAAAATGATTGTTTGACTGAAAAATTAAAAAGTACTTTTGAAATAGAAATAGCTTTTTAAAAATTCAAAATACAGCTTTTTAAAAAGCTAAAATTTGGACTTTTTAGAAACG
>JAOTAZ010109606.1:0-10034 GCA_025629785.1 Erythroxylum oxycarpum
ATTTCATTCTTTTACTCCTTAGTTGTGGTCCTCTATTTGATGCAGAATTGTCTCATATTGCTAATTCTTATATATTCCAGTTCAATGAAGAAGCACGTTCTCCATCTATACGAAAGCACAAAACTATCATACATCCTGGAGAGGTGAGATCTCACTAGTTTCTCATTTTGCACTTTTTCCCATTTCTTGCTTTATTTCGAAGAACTTTCATAAGTAGAAAACATTAATTTATTGCCTCCAGCTTGGAATAAGCCAACTGCTTGGACTAAAATTTTTATTAATGATGCAATATTTTGGTTTGAATTGCCAATTGTCCTTCTGTGGTTAAAATCCTGAATGAGCATTTTGAATTCTATTAAGAGACCTATTCCCAACATTATTTTGGTCTCTCTGTTGTTTTTCTTCAGTTTGTCATATGACCCTCAGACATATTTAATCTGTTGGTATCACAATGAGCTAATTTGTTTTAGTATTAGATTACTTTGCTTTCAACATTTTTTAGTATGTGTTTGTGTGATTTATGTTTTCTTTAATGTATTCTCTATTTTAGGTGTTGGATGATCTGGTGATATCTATATTAACAAGGAGTCCCCCATTGAGACAAGGCGGCAGTTAAAATCTGCTGCAACATTAGCCGATATGTTAGTAAAATTTCTCTCAGTATTTTAAACTCTTAATTTATTTTTACTCACTCATTTTTTTCAATATCTAGCAAATACAGACCTGGCATACAGACATTCAAAGGTCCTGAAGGGGGGGTCATGCATTGTAGATAAAGTTGCTCTGTGTTCTAATAAGAACAACAATCTATGTATTAAATTCATAATTCGCCATTTCCGAAGGCTAGAGGTAAGAAATTTTATTTTATCATAAGTTACAAGCTTTTGAAACTTTATACTAGGTTTTCATTTTTACATATACTCAGGTTGGTGACAAATTCAGTAGTAGACATGGACAAAAATGTGTTTGTGGGACAATCATTCGGAAGATCTCCTATTTTCGAAACGTGGTATTTTCCCTGATTTGATCATGAATCCTCATGGCTTTCCAAGGTATTTTAATTTTTAATTTCAGTTATGAATATTGAGGATTGCTAGATATTGTGAGGAAAATTAATTCATAAATTGTTGTTTGTAGTTGTGGGGATATAAAGTCGTTTAGTGCCATATTAGCATTCTGTGGTTCTTAATAGCTCTATGAAATCATGTACTTCTTTCTTGTTGCTATGTTCTTTGTTTTCCCTAATGAAAATAAATGAACAAGATAGCAATATACGGAAGAAAACTAACAGTGACAAGGTCTCATTTTAATGCATGTTTCGAACTATAAAGCTAAAGGGTGAACTTCGAACCATAAAGCTAAAGGGTGAACCTGGTAGATGGGTTAGTCTTCATATTACATGTTGAAGTTTATGAGTTTTTGACATTGTGGTACATTTGAGCTTCCTTTTGTTGAATCCTTGAAGATATCATTACTACTTATGTGTTGTTCTTTCTTATTGATTGTTGCTGATTGTACAGAAATAGGTGCTGCCATGTATAAAAGTTTTTAAGTACATGATTTTAAACGATGCCTAATAAGTCTTTAACCTGACATTGGGTCCTTTTGCTTCACCATTCTTGAATGCTGGGCTCCGAAAGCGAGGGTCCAAAAACAGTTAAACACTCCCTCACTTATGAAAAAGTTTAGAGCTTTTATAATTCAAATGATGTAGGTACTTGTATGACAACAATTGGCTGCAAGAATTGGAATGAAATGTTTTGCTGCATCATTTCAATGGTTGAGTGAGAGAATTTCTTTGGCAAGACATGCCCATGTAATCTTTTCTTTCATTTGTTGCTACACTGATATTCTAGTTCACTACAAGTTGTTCCTGCGTGAAAACAAATTTTCAAATCATCTGCTGCAGGTTCCTGTGGGAAATTTTGATTTTAATTGGCTTGTATATGTGCCAGATGTCTTCTTCTCAAGGGCACTACATGATCAACAGCAAGCAAGATGATGAGATGATAACTTTTCCATTTTCTTCAAAAGTCTTATGATTGTAGTTCTTAGGGGAATACAGTTCAGATCCTATTTCTGAACGACTGTATGTTTTGTATATTTTACATTGTTTTTCAGTTATAGATCTGGAATTTAATCTTTTTTCTAGTTTTATGGATATCTGATGATGGTGTTCCTGATTTAGGAGGCATAAATGAAGAATCTACATGTTTAGCTGATGAGGTTAATGTCAAATGGATCAATTTCCCTATAATTTGTTTCTTTTTTCTTATTATGTCTCCTACCATGAAGAAAACTGCACCTCATATGATATGGAGTAAATTAGGAGAAAAGATTCAAGATTGTGGTGAATGACATTTTACACAGCTTGTGTTATTCTATTGGTCTATCTTATACATGCACAAATGCATTTTTCTGTGAGCTTACAATGCTAACTTTCCTGTTAGGTCCATCAACCTGTTCTAACATATCCTGGAGCATACAGAAAAGTTTCTGTGGAGTTAAAGGTAATCTAAATAATGTCTCCTTTGAAAAGTTGGAATATCCTTTCTTTTCCTTATTCTGGGGGAAGGGGTGATTTTGGGGATGGAAGTGGATCCTACAGGATGGCTGGTATTCTGTTGATTGTAGGTAAGTTATTGCTTCTGCGCAGATTCATCACCTGGCTGTAAATGCTCTCCCGAAAAGCAACCAAGTAAATGAAATGGAAGGGGGTTCTCTGTTAGGATTTGAGGACATTGGTTCTGGTACAAATGTTATTGATGAACAGTATGGCTTTGATGAGGCTACCTCATCTGCATTGGCTCTGCGTGCGCTGAAACAACTTATCCAGCGGTGTCTTTCAGATGCAGTGACTTCAGGAAATGTGTATGCTGATGCAATGTTGCAACATCTATACCGATGACTTTGCAGGTTGTGGAGGTATAATTCATTAAATTTTCCTCTTGTGGTTCACTTAAATAAATCACTTTCCTTCATTTTTGCAGCCCTCAATCAAAACTCCTTGATCCAGCTCTTCACAGTGCACTTCACTAGGTAGTTTCAATCGTTGCACATGTATTCTTTAAAATTTTGTCTGTAGGGCTAGGTAGTTATGTTTTGACATTTTTCTTTCCCTTGCTTGCTCCAACAGTCTTCTCTGGTACTAATGTTTGCATGCATTAACCAAAAAATTGAAAAAGAAAAGAAGAATTGAAAAATGACCTACTGCATTCTTTCATAGTTTAAGTTTTGATCTATGTATGTTTGATTCCATGTGAAAGTAAAACGAATAATAAAGAAAGAGTAGGGAGAAGGATGCATACAAGATGTAACATGGTTTTCTGTACGACCGATCTCCACGGATACAAAAACCACAAAGAAACTTGAATGCTTATTAACTTGGGTTATATATAATAACTAAGCAGTAAAGATTTCTTAATAGGATAATATATTTTGTTTCTAAATAGGGTACATATTGTTCTGTTAGAGAATACATTTAACTATACTTTATGTGATAAATATAACAATTATAATACTAAGTACAGAACCTCAAATATCTTCAACAATCTTCTTTGTTAATTTGTTGGGTCATTCAGTGCATGATTTTCCAAATTTTTTGATCATAGGTGATGCAAAAGGTTTTTGCGTTGCTCTTGGCTGTGTTCCGGAAACTAGGTGCCACAATCATTTTTGCAAAATTTTCAAAGGTTATTATAGATGCAGGAAAATTTAGTGTGCCAACTGCCAGAACTTATTGTGATAGCTTGCTCAAGACTTTGCAAAACAGGTACATCTTCACATCAGATTGATAAAAATATCCCAACTTTTATTGATTTTTTAGGCAAATACATTTTCATTTCCATTTTTCAAATTTTAATTTTTATTTGTAGAGAACTCTTTGAGTGGATTGAACGTGAGCCAGTGCAATATTGGCATTCCTTGCTTTTTATGGATCAGGTTTGGTTACTCTACTTCTGGCAATCCTATTTACCCTTTCTCAAGTCATGTAAATTGCTCTGTTGCATATTGTGATTGTCTCTCTTTTGCCTACTTTTGTTTTTGTAGTTCAATTTTTCATTTCTTTACATTGAACTCAAATGGAATTTTTTCTCTTTGATTGGGCTAATCTGGCTTTAAGTGTAATCTGTATGTATACTATTCCACAGCATTTGCCTGTTGACCTTCTTTTGTAGGTAGACTTCATTAGAGGCATGCCAGGTTCTTGTATTAAGATAAAATTTCAGTTTTGACATAGGTTATGTTAGGTCCTTTTACATTGAAATAAAACTTGATATCCATTACAAGCTCCATGCACTTCGTGTTTTATTCTCTAAATCCAGCAGTTTTTAAGCTTTTGAGCTGAATGGTTTCTTGACAAGATAAATTATTCCTTTTACTGGGAAAATGTCTGGGAATAATGATAGAGGAATTGAATTTACTTTAATTTCAAGCTTCAAATTTAAATTTGTACTTAAACAAGGCTTAGTGGCTTGTTTTGAGTATCATGGTCCTTTTTCCTCTGGATAGATAGCACTCTGTTGTAGGATAATATAGCCTAGAACTTTACTGTTGATAGCAACACTTCTTTTAAATGATGACCCACAAATTAAATTGTAAGTGTTCAAATTGTCCTATCTATTTCAGATGCAAAATTTTCTAATTCTTTAATCTTTCAGTCACTGATCTTATAGAATATGCTGCCTCATTCTTTGATTTTATTGTTATATACCTCAAAATTTATGCCATTGAGATGGAATCTGGCCATTGAAAAGTTTGCGTGCTTTTTGGAGATACTGACGCAAGAAGAGACTTTATTGATACATAATAATCTATTGAAAATTTTCACCTGACATCTTCCTATTAATTTATCATATTACTTTCTGTTAAGCAGTATAACTATGGAGGAATTCCAGCTACCATTATTGACAGTTCACATGATGAATCTTAAGGGGATCATTCTCAAAGAATGAATATTGTGTCAAGCTGGAATATTGTTGAATACTTACCCAAGAAAATCCAGGTATTTTCCTCTTACATACATGTATGCTTCAAGAACAAAAATATGGTCATACTAATAAACTAGCTTTTATGGCTATCGTTGGTGGTTATGACATCTACTCCAGATTTTCCAAATTGCTTTTGATCTCTATCTTACCTACTTGATGATTTGATTTGTTACGTTTTGGGCATTTTGCAGGATCATTTTGTTTTAGTTGTATCCGAATACATGTTTATTCCATGGGATTATGCCAAAAAACAAGCTGCAATCAGAGCTCTTTACAGGATGGAAATTCATGCACACCATCAATCACCATTGTTGCTGCTGAGAGTTTTGAATCACAAATAGTAGAATATGTTAAAGAGCAGGTGCTTAGAGAATGCTAATTGTTAAAGCTTCAATGCCTTAATCCATCTTGATCATAATCACCTCCATTCATTCTACTTTTTTTCCTGTCGGTACAGATCATGACGCATTTTATAGATAAACTTTTAGGAATTGTTCATGACACTGTTCTTCATCTGAAGTGGGCAAACAAATTCGAAAATAAAGAACAAATGTCATATACATGATTGGCAGCTTATTCTTCTTGTATTTCAATCTCAATTTCTTGACCAATGAAAAACAAATGCTCAGACTGAAGGAATGCATGGCTTACAGCACCTTGTTTTAGAACTTAGACATAACATGCTTCATTTGTGGGGTGCATTTTGCAAATTTTTGTCTGCAAAGTTGTTCAAAAATAGTTTACATGGTATGTCTTCAAGCACAGTCATGCAATCATCTGTCTATATTTGCAAGCCAATATTTTGAACTTTAGAATCGTCAATATGTTTTCTTCTTACTGGCACATACCAGACCATGCTTCATTTTTTGTGAGATGGTTTATATAACTCCTAGGCTAGAGTAGCTATAATTGGAAAAAGATTACAACTTTATATATTTGATTCACTTGTGAATCACCATATATGTACTATTTTATCGATAATGCGGAGGAACTTGTTAAAGTATTTACGTGTGAGGGAGTTTGCTCCAGAGGCTGAGTTTCATGACCTTTTTCCATCTTTTGTCTTACCTATTGTAATATGCAGGTATCTGACCATTTTATGCAGGTTAGACAATTTTATTGATTTGGAACTTGCGGATCAGCCTTTTAAAATATATCATTTACTCTAATATGATGTTGTCAAATGTGTTTTCCTATTTTGGTCAAAGATCTAAACTACCTGTTGAAACCCTTCTGTATGAGGAATGACATTAAGATAATTTTGATTCTTATTTGCTGTACTTAGATTTTTTATATATATTACAATTTTAAGTTTTTCATATACCTTTTATGCAAAGAACGTCATTACCCAGAGAATGCTTTAGTTGTTGTCTCTCTTCTGATTTTTGTGCTATTTCTGCAGATAATAAGGCCACAGTTTGAGGAACTTAAGCAAAGAGTGCAAGATAGGGTATGATTCTTGTTTCTTTCGTTACATGAATGATATCATCGGTACTTTTTCCTATAGATAAATGGTGTCTCTTTGTATATGCTTGTCTTTTTCTTTTTTGAATCTTAGGCCTGAAATATTGCAATGTGGTAAAGTTGACAAATAAGAATATTTTCTTCCATATTATATACTATAGCAAGTGAAGTTATTTACTTCACTGATAGCTAGAAACTGGTTCCTATTTTGTTGACTAAATGTCAATTTTCATTTGAACTAAAATATTTGCCTGCAATATTATTTTGAGATTGCAATTTTGTTTTTGCTTTCAAGTATAGGAGCAATATATATCTTTATTAAGGGGAGAGTATGATTGTAAAATGGTGAATATTCGAGTTTCGCTTAATTTTAACACCATCCTATTTTTTATTAGCATTTAGACTCAATTGCTATTCTTACAGGGTATGGATCCTATATTGTTACTGATGGTCAGAAAGAAATGCAAAAGCTTTTTAACGAGTAAGTAAATTATTTCTTTTGCTTCAAGGAAAATAGTGGCTGCTAAATTAAGTAAAGACTTTTAATAGACCTAAGAACTTCTGTCATTCATGGCTGAGGAAAATATAGAAGAATTATGAATTTCTACTACTTTGATATGCATTGATGAGGGAGTATGTTGTGAATGCTTGGGGCTTACAGTGCTGTGAATGCATAAAGGCGTAAGGGTTATCAACTCTTTCATTCTTTTAGGAAATTTCCATGGTATATGTTTTTTTTTTGCTATGATGCAGCTTTCTTATTCTTATGATGGTTGACTGCTTGAAAGGGAAAGAGAACTTTTACCGTAACTCTGTGATTTATAAATGTAGAATTCTTTTGATTTGCCATGTTCTAGGAGTTCTACTTGTGAGTTATGTATGTAGAATTCTTTTGAATATTTAAGGTATGGGTAGACAATGTCACTCTTGTTGGCTTGAGGTGAAGCCGTCTCTTTTTCATTTCTTCGTTGCTATCATCTCTGACTTCTGAGATTATTTTTCCGCATCCTATATCCATAGTTTTTTCCTCTCAAGCTTTTCAGTGGAATGAAGTTATGCCTGCATACTAGAGTTCTCTAGTTGTCTTTTTCATTCTTTAGGTTGTTATGAAGTTTTTTAACATTAAACTTTGCACGTTGCAGACATGGTGTGAGTCCTTTTACTCCTTTGAAGGGGCTATTTATTCAAGGTCCCGTCTTTGTTAGCTTTTTTCTTGCAGTAAGTTGTGCTTCTATCCCTATACTGCTTAAATATCTTCAGAATTGATTTGGCGTTTTTCTGACTTCATGACTTTTTTGTCTTGAAGATTTCAAATATGGCAGAAAAGGTGTTGTCCTTTAAAACCGGTGGAGCATCCTAGTTCATTGATCTTACAACCCCTGATAATTTATACCTATTCCCAGTGTTGACACCATTGACTTTATTGATCACGGTGGAGGTACGCTTCTTTGTATCATTTAAACCAGAAATGATAAGTGCATGGTTTTTTTTTTGCTGGGGTGGAATTAGCTATAGCTTGTATATGACTTTTGAGTTCAAACTGTCTAATTTTGCAGATGGACCAATAATCTGTCCCTTAACCAGTGCAACATACAAAAAGGATTGGAAGGAAATCCTGTACCTGGAACCATGAAGAATGTATCAAGGTACCTGGCTGTTGTTTCAGTTTCTTTGACCATGAGTTTCCCGAAGGTATTCTCATGTTCTGATGTGTGCATAATATTTGGTAACATCTTATGGCTCGTTACTGACCCAGGATTACAACATTCTTAGGAATGTCATGGTGTCAGTTTTTCTCTAGATAGTTATCACATTTGGGGAGCTTTTCTAATTCATGATACCCTATTTATTACCACAGGAATCTTGTGATGCAAAGCGAAAGAACATGAAAAAAGTATTGAAATTAGAAAAGGAACTTCTAGAGTTCATGTTTAAGTATCGACAGGTTCTAGCTGAGAGAGATGTAGGTCAAATTTAATGTGGCATATGAAACTTTAATGCTTATGTATTCACTTCATGCATATTATATGCTTGTAGTTTGTGACTTTTGAAAGGTTTTTGCTTCCATCTAAATATGATATCTAGATTTAATATTTATCCTCCATATAATCATGAAGTCATCAGGGTTTGAATTTTTCTCAGATATATTGACTACACAACTAAATTATTTGTAAGATTTTTGCATGTACACCTTATGTATTTGCATCCATAGCAGAATTATATGTTCTTTTTCCTAAAGAAGAAACTTTAATAAAGATTGTGCCACTTGGAGCTTATCTAAAATTTTGCCTGCTTTGCAGATTGATTGACACTGGGTATTGATATTATTCAGTTCATAATTGTTGCAGCTATAGGTGTTCTTGACAAGCTTGAATCATTGTGTAGAGAGTTACAGCATCAGAATAAATTATTAATGGTGTTGGATCCCATTACCGAGACCCAACTGCCTGAGACATAAACCTTGAAATAAAACCCCGGATGGGTTACTTATTGCATGATCCATACTGGTGGTGAGCTTACATAGGTTAAACCTCAAAACATAAGTGTACTTCGTCATAGAAATCTTAACTTGAATATATATTACTTCCAATTTCCAATGGTCCATGAATTCTTTCAATTAAATATCAAAAATAAAGGAAATTATACCTTAAATGAAGGACCATGTTAAATTAGAATTGTTTTTAAGAAAAAACAAAAATTCATCCACTTTTTCATGCATGTCCGTTAAACGGACATGATTTGAGCTTAGAGGTAACTTTGACCCGAGGCTGTCCGTTAAGCAGACATGTGTGTCCGTTTAACGGACATGCATTGGCTCAAGGTGCCATTTCACTCGTACTTGTCCGTTAAACGGACAGGCGTGTCCGTTTGACGAACAAGAAGTGACCAAAGGGTGATTTCTCACCCGTATATACCCGTTAAACGAACATGCGTGTCCGTTTAACGGACATAGAGTTTTCATAGGGTGTTATTTCACCCAAGGCTATCCGTTAAATGGACATGCGTGTCTGTTTAACGGACATGGAGTTTTCAAAAAACTCCCATGCCATTCCATGCTTACTTAACCCTGCTTCAAAATTCATAACCATATCTAATCTTCTAAAATTCATTCATTCATGCCAAACACTTGTATCATCTCTGAGCATCAACCTTAATTCATCAAACGTTCAAACCTAATGAAGAAAGATTCATCAAAACTATATTGACTAACCTAGCATTCATGCCATCTCTTAACAATTGCAAGTAGTAAGCTCATAATCCTTGAACTTAATATCCAATTTTCATAACATCTATGCCATTGGAAGTTCAAGAGACACTCTATGACTTCCAAGGAAACCAACATCCCTAATTCCATCCAAACTTCCTGCACACATTCCTATTCTTATTGAAATCTAAAACATGACAATGCATGATTGAGAAATACCATATAAACCATAATGCAAGTGTTTTTCATTTACATCAAAATCAAGTATCTTACAATGCTTTAGTGGGCATTTCAAGCCCTTTTACAACATAATTCAAAATACATCTTTTCAAAAGTACTAATTTGCTCAAAATGCATCTAAAGCATTGATTTTA
>JAOTAZ010109614.1:0-10034 GCA_025629785.1 Erythroxylum oxycarpum
AAGTGGCCAACATAACCGGGAACCTAATGGGTCACACGCATAAGAGTGATTCGGAGAATTTGTAAAATAGTTTTGGATAGAGATCCAATATATGGAGAGCAATAGAAGGAGGGTGGATCCCGATGAGATTGAGATATGTCCCGATGAGATCGCGACATCAATATTGCTGAAATAGGTCTCCGGTGTTTTTTCCACACCGGGACCCGGTAGGCCGGTAGGACCGACCCCAGTGTTACTGGACCACTTTAGCATTTATATATATATATATTTATTAATTAAGTATTTAATATATATATAGTCATCCACGTTGATGAGTCAAAGGAGAAGAAAATATAATAATTACATTGATTATTTAATTGTTATATGGTATCAACGTGGAAAGCTAGCATTTAATGTCTTTAAAGAGTTAAAGACACATGGATATAAGAAAAAAAAAAAAAAGGGGGATGATGGTCGATGATGTCGTGAGAGTGTATAAGAGAGGGTTTAAGACTTTATTGTTAAGTTTTCTTGAAAAAGTTGAATTTCCAAGCTTCCTCTCTAACATTCACGATACTCTCATCTTCTCCAAGCATCATCAACGTTTTCTCCTTGAGCTCTCCAAGAATAAGGTAAGAGCTAGCACTCTTCACTTTATTCTAGCTATTTCCGGGTCAAAGGATTTGCCCCGGTTAGGTTCTCTGACCTCTGCGTTGATACCGTTAGAGACAGTCTCTTTTGGTCGTTATGGTTTGACATCTTTATATAGACACATGGATTCTGGCTTTCGGGAAGGTCCCGAAACAAAAATTTTTGTTTTCCGCACCATGTGTATGTGATGCACACACCGGGATTTTCCTACATCTTTGAAGTTGGGAATTGAGAATTTCATGAGTTGAAGTTGGTGTTTAGGTTGTTATGAAGTGTTTTTGCATAAGAATGGATGAATTTTGGAAGATTAGAAGTGTTCATGAGGTTTGGATAGGATTTGGACAAGTTTTGGAGTGGCATGGGGACTTAGGGAAGTCCCTATGTCCGTTAAACGGACATAGGTGTCCATTTAACGGACACTCTCGGGTGGAAAACCCCCCCCCCCCTTTGGCCACTTCATGTCCGTTTAACGGACACTCTCAGGTCAAAATGGTCTCCTAGCTCGAGTCATGTCCGTTAAACGGACATACATGTCTGTTTAACGGACATGCACTGGAAAGATTGTTCTTTTTGAGTATCTTAGAGGCCGAATTGGGTTTTGTGGTCTTCATCAAAGTTGTAGCTCTAGATTTCTTCTTTCTAATGGCATAAAAACGAACTCAATCTGACATCTAGATTAAACGATATGACATTCGCACCAAGAGAGGTCAAAATTGAATTTGGGCATGAACATGGTCCATTGTTTAGAGCATAACTCCCTCATCCGACCTCGAAATGAGGTGATTCTTAGACCATTAGTTTCCTAAGATATATACCTTCTTACCCTAAAAATTTGGTAACTTTGGGAGTTAAATTGAGGAAACTTGCTCAAATGCAAGTGAGTGGTTGGTTAGGAGAGTAGGATTGGAGTATGTGCATTGTTTGGTATTTTGTGCATATCTTGAGCTATACAACACCAATTGAAGTGATTATTGTTTTAAAATGAACTAGAGACTTAAGGTTACAATTTCCATGAAGAAGTCAACTTATTATTTTGATGTTTGACTAGGGTGGGGTCACCACCAATATGAAATGACAGTAAATGACCCCTTAGGGTTTCGGCTCAAGGTTTCAAAAATCCGAGTGTTGGGCTCCGAAATCGGGGTCCAATAGTTATGATATCAGAGCGACTAGGTTTAGTGATCGTTTAGGAACCTTAGTGGGTGGTGTCAAGGGTAAAGTCAACATGCATTAATTTTACATGAATCACATGCATTGTTTTAAATGAATCACATGCATAATTGTTTTCAAATGAACAACTTGAATTGTTTTAAATTGTTCTACATGATTTGAACTTGTTTTGCATGAACTAAAGGTTTTAAATGATTTTAACTTAAAGGATCAAACAATGCCACCTCGAAAAAGGACTCGAGGAGCTCTAGCTCGATCCAGCTCGCATCAGGGAAGTACGGATGGGTCGCATATTCCGCAGAATGCAGGGACACGTCCTGTTTCTGATTCTAAGGCACCAAGTGTGCAACATGAGGTGCCTCCACCGCCTCCTCCGATGCCTCAAATGGATCCGCAGTTCTTTCAAGCCTTTTCCCAGGCTTTTACCTACGCCATGGTCCAAGGGTTTCAAGTATTGATGCCAGCTCCGGTGGACCGAAGTAGGCAGTATGATAAGCTCTGAAAGTATGGGGCTATTGACTTCAGCGGGACTACCAATCCTGAGGAAGCAGAAGCATGGTTGAAGAGGACCGAGAGGGTGCTGAATCAGATGAAGTGTTCTAATGAAGACAAGCTGGACTATGCAACCAGTTTGCTGCAAGGGGATGCACTCCACTGGTGGGAGTCAGTGCCTCACAGTCAAGACGTTCCACCAGGGTTGACATGGAGGGAATTTCTGGAAGTTTTCCGAAGGAAGTACTTCTCGAGGGTTTATATCCAAGAGAAGGCCAGGGAATTTCTGAACCTCACACAGAAGGAAATGAGTGTGAGTGATTATGAATTGAAGTTCAATCAACTGTCTCAGTATGCGGTCAACATTGTGGCAAATGAAGAGGATAAGTGCCGTAAGTTCAAAAGGGGACTTCATCTTGGGATCAGGGAGAAGGTGTTGATTCATAATTTCAGTGACTACCAGCAGCTGGTAGATGCCGCACTTCAGGCTGAGAAGCTGGAAAATATCAGGTCTGAAGTGAGCAGGAAGAGGAAGAACCGAGAGCAGTCTTTCAGGAAGGGAATGAGTGCTCCAGTGCCTGAGAAGAGTACTAGGACTTTTCATACTCAGAGTGGAGTGGACAGTAGTGGTCCTGTCAAGAGTAAGCAAACCAGGGCAGTTTCTGAACAAGCCTCAAGTGTGGGAGGCCCAGAATGGACAGGCAAGAGCAAATTCACAAATCCCCAATGCGAGCATTGTGGGAGATTTCATAAAGGGGAGTGTTTGATGAAAATTGGAGCTTGCTTTCGATGTGGTGAAAGGGGGCACAGGATCAAGGATTGTCCCCAGGCAGTCAGGCAAGAGGGGTCATAGTCGCAAGCCCCAAGGAGAGCAGAAACAGTGAGATTTCGGCCAGTCCATGAAGTGGGTAGTTCTGGAGCTGTAAGGAAGGCAAATCCTCCAGGGATGCCAAGGGGCCAGGGTTAGGTACAAGCCAGAGTATTTGCCATGACAAGGGAGGAAGTTGCAGTCGCACCGGAAGTAGTCTCTGGTATGGCTTAATTATTTGATTCAGCAGTTTATGTTTTAATTGATACTGGCTCTACGCATTCTTTTGTGTCGGCAAGTTTGAATTTGCATGCTGTGAGTTCTGAGCCTTTGGATGATTTTTTGATTGTTAGTACTCCTTTAGGGAGTAATGTGGTGATCAGTCTAGTATATAAGAATTGTGAACTTTTCATTGATGGTGCTAGGTTGGTAGTGGACTTACTACCTCTAGACTTGAAAGGATTAGATGTTATATTGGGAATGACGTCATGGAGAAATACAGGGCCAAGTTGGATTGTAGTCGTAAGGAGGTGGAATTTGATCTGGGAAACGAAGAGAAGGTGATTTTCAGGGGGGATAGGAAGACATCAGCACCGAGGATCATTTCAACTTTGTTAGCTGACAGAATGATGGGCCAGGGGTGTGAAGCCTTCTTGACGCATGTTGTGGATACTGATGTGAATGTAGGAAGGTTAGAGGATTTCCCGATCGTAAGGGAATTTCCAGATGTATTCCCAGAGGACTTACCGGGTTTGCCACCGATGAGGGAAATCGAGTTCGCTATCGACTTGATTCCTAGAACCACACCAATTTCGATACCGCCGTATAGAATGGCCCCAGTTGAACTGAAGGAACTTAAGGAACAGTTGGAAGAACTGTTAGGGAAGGAGTTCATAAGACCTAGTGCGTCTCCTTGGGGAGCACCGGTCTTGTTTGTTAAGAAAAAGGATGGAACATGACGGATGTGTATTGACTACCGGAGACTCAACAAGATGACGATTAAGAACAAGTACCCTCTGCCTCGGATTGATGACTTGTTTGATCAGCTGCAGGGAGCAAGGGTCTTTTCCAAGATTGACCTCAGGTCAGGCTATCATCAGCTCAGAATCAAGGAGTCTGATGTAAACAAGACAGCCTTCAGGACACGTTATGGACATTATGAATTTCTGGTCATGCCCTTCGGATTGACCAATGCTCCGGCTGCATTTATGGATCTGATGAATAGGGTCTTCAAGGAGTTTCTAGACCAGTTTGTTATAGTATTTATCGATGACATTCTGGTTTATTCCAAAAATGAAGGGGAGCATGAAGAGCATCTCAGGATAGTGCTACAGAGATTAAGGGAAAAGGAACTTTATGCCAAATTCAGCAAATGCGAATTTTGGCTTTATGAAGTGGTTTTCCTTGGACACGTAATTTCTAAAGATGGGGTACATATCGATCCAAGGAAAATCGGGGCAGTGGTAAATTGGCTTCCACCGACAATAGTGGATGAGGTAAGAAGTTTTCTAGGTTTGGCAAGTTATTACAGGAGATTTGTGGAAGGATTCTCCATGATAGCAGCTTCGATGACTAAGTTACTGAGGAAGAATTAGAAGTTTGTTTGGACGGATGAATGCCAAAAGAGCTTTGAGGAGCTTAAGCGCAGATTGACAAGTGCTCCAGTCTTGATTCTGCCTACTGGAGATGAGGGGTATACAGTGTACAGTGATGCTTCAAGGAAGGGTTTAGGATGTGTATTGATGCAGGGAGATAAGGTAATAGCTTATGCCTCGCGCAAGCTAAAGCCTTATGAATTGAATTACCTAACCCATGATCTGGAATTGGCAGCAGTTATTTTTGCCCTGAAAATTTGGAGATACTATTTATATGGAGTGCAGACAAAGGTCTTTACGGATCATAAGAGCCTCAAGTATTTGTTAAGTCAAAAAGAGTTGAATTTGAGACAGAGAAGATTGTTAGAGTTGCTTAAGGACTATGATATGATGATTGAATACCATCCAGGAAAGGCAAACGTAGTGCCGGACGCTTTGAGTAGGAAATCATCTATAGCTCATGTCCAGGCAGTTTATTTGCCTCTGTTGGAACAGATGGTCAAGCTTAAGATAAGTTTGAAGAAGGAGGAAACGAATTGCATTCTGGCTAATTTTAGAGTGAGACTGATACTTAGGGAGAAAGTTAAAGAGTTACAGGAGCAAGATACAAAATTGAATAAGCTTTGTGAAGAGATCCAGAATGGCAAGCAGTCTAAAGTGATAGTGAGGGATGATGGACTTATGGTGGTCAGAAACAAGTTGTGTATTCCAAATGTTAAGGAAGTTAAGGATGAGATTTTAGATAAGGAACACAATGCGCCTTAGTCCATGCACCCAGGTAGCACCAGGATGTACAGGGATCTGAAGGAGCATTTTTGGTGGAAAGGTATGAAGAGAGATTTAGCAGAATATGTCAGCAGATGTCTAGTGTGTCAGCAAGTCAAGGCTGAGCACCAGGCACCTTCACGCATGCTCAGGCCATTGTCCATCCCCGAATGGAAGTGGCAAAAGATCACTATGGATTTTCTGATGGGGTTGCCCAGGACTATTAGGAAGCATGATGACATATGGGTCATTATTAATCGGTTGATGAAGTCAACCCATTTTCTGGCAATTAAACAGACTAATTCTCTGCATATGTTGGCAAAGAAGTATATTAATGAGATAGTAAGATTACACGGGGTTCCAGATTCCATAGTCTCTGACAGAGATCCTCGATTTACGTTGAGATTCTGGAGTAGTTTACAGGAGGCTTTAGGGACGAAGTTGAATTTCAGCACGACTTTTCATCCCCAAACAGATGGTCAATCTGAGAGAACCATTCAGACTCTAGAAGGAATGCTCAGGGCATGTGTATAAGACTTCAAAGGAGCTTGGGATGAACATTTTCCATTGGTCGAATTTGCCTATAATAATTCGTACCATTCGAGCATTCAGATGGCTCCTTATGAGGCATTGTATGGAAGGAGGTGTAGGACTCCGATATGTTGGGATGAAGAAGGGGAAAGGAAACTCATAGGGCCAGAGTTGCTTCAGATGACAGTGGATAAGGTTAATTTTATCAAGCAGCGGCTTAAGGCAGCCCAGGATAGAATGAAAAGTTATGCAGATGCCCACCGGAAGGAGATGGGGTATGAAGTCGGTGACAGGGTATTTTTTAAGACGTCTCCTTCGAAGGGAGTTATGAGGTTCGGTAAGAAAGGAAAGTTAAGTCCGCGATATGTAGGTCCGTACGAGATTCTAGAGAGGATTGGACCACTAGCTTATAGGTTAGCGTTACCCCCGGAATTGTTACAGATACATGATGTGTTTCATGTGTCCATGTTGAGAAGGTATCGATCGGATCCTTCTCACATTATTCAGACCTCCTAAGTTCAGTTGAGTGATGATCTGAGCTATGAGGAGATGCCAGTAGAGATTTTGGATAGCAAGGAGAAAATCCTCAGGAACAAGACAATTCAGTTGGTCAAAGTCCTTTGGAGGAATCATGCAGTTGAAGAGGCGACGTGGGAACTCTTGGATGCAATGAAGGAGAAGTATCCACACCTCTTCAATGAATCAGGTAAGAATTTCGAGGACGAAATTTCTTAAGGGGGGGAGAAATGTAAGCCCCTGACATCCTACCTTTCTTTAATTCTAAGAACTTCTGCATCTTCATATCTAAATAGATCTTGGGCTTATAGTTGTCTTTGAAGACCTCAGAAAGTCTTCCTACTTCAACTGGCAAGGCCTGGTGGTACTACCTGGAATAGTTTTCCACCACTGATATGCTGGCCCTTGTAGGAGAGACCCTGCATAATCAAACCTCTTATCAGGCTCACAGTCCATCTGATCAAATACCCTTTTTGTTCTCTCTAACCATCCCTTGGCCTCAACAGGGTCTGTGCTACAATAGAAGTTCACAGCTCCCTGCTTTCGTAGCCTATCATACCCTCCTCTCCCTTCTTTCGAGAACTCTAGGAGGCAACTGCTCAAATCGAGGCATCGAGGACTCCCTACTAGCTCCTACCGATCCTTGGTTAGCTGGTTGATCAATTTTATCACCTAGAATGGATGACCCATAACAAACAATAATTTCAATCATTTTCTACATTTCTCAAGATATTTCATGCTTAACATTCTATATGTCTCAACAGATGCCAACCATGCTTTGATACCACCTAAATGTATTGCCCCCCGCAGGGTACATAATGGGACGCCTGAAGGTCATTCCAGTATATAACCTACGATAAGGGCGAGCTACGTTTGATTACTACATTCACTTCACATGGCATCATATCAATAATCACTTATAAAACATCAATAAAAAAACCACAATATTTTAAAACTAGCTTTTTCCTTGATTCATTTCACAAAACCGAAAGTCTACATTCTGTCTTATAACATTTTCCATATGTACATGAACAAAACCTAACACAAAAATACTACATGAAAGAGGAAAAACATGCACAATCTAACTAATCTGTCCAAAAATCCCAGCTAACCGACCTTTGAGACATGACTTCTCTTGTCAATCACAATCTATACGGCTAGTAGAACCTCTCAGTAGCTAGAGTCATCTCTCGGTTCTGAAAAGACAACATTGCAATTTTAATGAGTTTTGCGAACTCAATGAGGTAACCATCATCGATGGTTCACTCAATTTATGCAACGCAACAATTCACATAACATATCATTCGCAACTTAGCATAATGAGCACATATCACATTTATATTTAAGACCAAACCAATTTGGCATTTTAAACAATCCACATACTTGTTAAAATGCATATTAAATGCTCATGAGAAACTTTTCCAATTATTATGTTGTTGTGACCGAGTGCCTAAACTGTCCCATATAGGGCTTATTAAATGTTGAGCCTAAGACTCTGAATCACTTTTGAGCTCGAGGCTCAGTTTCACTTGTTGAGCTTTAACCTTTAATCGGTGGCTACTCTAGTCATAATTGCCATTTTCTGATTATGCATTCATGTATGACTGCATGTACCAGAATCACTCACATTATAAAACATTTAGGTCTTCACATTCACATTCAAGTAGCACTTAAATATTCCAATTCACATTCACATTCATCGGACCTTCTATCCGGAATCCACAATTAAACACATTAAGTTATCATTCAAAACATAAATTAAGCAAACAAGTAATTAAGTGAGACCATCTAGGTTACTCACAAGTTGCTCCCGAAGCTAATGCTTGGAAGTTCCAGCAACATCTATGGGTTGACGTTCTTGTTGCTCCTCTATAAAAAATAACATACACATGTATCACAATTTGTTCAATTATAATTGTTCAATAATGCACATGCATGTAATGAATTTTTTACAATGCATGTTCATAATAATATCGGGTATTTATCCATAAATTTCATCTCAAAATCAATCTCATATCAAAACACATCTAACTATAATTTATACTTTGTTTTATACCTCACTAAAACCATTAAATTCACAATTCATTTCTCATTGAATCATTTCAGATTTTTCCATGTGTCTACTGTTCACATCCAATTAGAAAGTGAAACTGATGTCATTTGGTCATACTCTCTTCTGGCAAAGTGTTTCTCTATGTCTTATCTTTCCATTGACACCAACATCAGTCAATTTGGTTTAGTAATTTAGAAGATATGCCTCAAACATTATCGGGTTATCTATATTCAAAAATAGTGTACTATATACAACTTCCATCCAGAAATTCATTAACTTAGAGAAAGAATTAAAATTTGACTCCTTAAGACAATTTGTAGCCCTATATCTCTAATTTACTCTAAATTAAAATTCATCTTTTTTAGAGTCCTACAGATCAGGATATCATCAAAATATTGAAACAGATTCAGTAAAAAATCTAGTTCATGCTCTTCTAACTGATACCCTTACTTTGAATAGACTAATCTTTTTAGATTCAAAACCAAAAGCTATAATCTCTATGGAAATATAGAGAAATGTGTTATGAATCCAACGCTTTAAAAATCAGGTTATTTGGAGGTCGGACGACAAAGTTATGGCTGAAAGAATCAAACAAGGTTTTTTCCCCATAAAACGAAGCAAATAGCAAACGAATGGTCAAAAGCAAACGTATGGCCAAAAGTAGACTAATTGAGCCAAGTTTATACTATAAATTGGCTATACTTTCATAGCTGTTAATGAACTTTTTGACTCTTAATTCGTGATTTTGTGCTTAAATTAGCCCCTTGCGATGAGTTTATTTTTTATGCAATTTGTTAGTAAAATTGTGCAAATTGACATTAATTGCATTATAATTTTTCTAAGGACAATTGATACCGCAAATTATTATTTTATATTGCAGGAGAAAAAGGATTCAAAGATCAGAAAGTCAACAGAGCGTGAATTAGTCACCTCCATACGTCGCGACGAATTTATTTCTGATTTAATTACCTCGTCGCGACGAATGACACATTCAAGACGTCGCGATGAATATTTAATTGATTCGTCGCGACGTACAGACGGGTCCCGAACTTTAAATGGATAAATCCTCTCACTGTTGCAACCCGACCCGCGACCCATACTTTATAAAGGTTTCCAAATTAGGTTACGGGCATCGATTTTGAGCGGCAAATAACACAGAGGGAGAGGAGATCAGAGAGAAGAGAGAGGAGACCGGAGAGAAGAGAGAAGAGAGGATAAAGAGGGAAGCCAGTCGCCACCCAGGGAGGTTATTTTTACTTGTTTTTTTATCTTTTGTTTTCGCAGCTGTCTTTCGTCGTGAGCAGCTAGGGTTCGTCGTGAGTTGCGGTGTTCCTAGTTGCGATGTGTGGTTAGGCAATCTTTGCTCTTAGCGATGTAGTGATGGTTGTAGTTCACCAAGCTTCAAAGGGAGTAGCTAAATCTATAGTTTTGTTATGATTTATGAATATGCCTTGGTCGAGGGTTTGTAAATTGT
>JAOTAZ010109621.1:0-10034 GCA_025629785.1 Erythroxylum oxycarpum
AATTCTAAAAAATTCAAAAATTCTCCAAAAATTCAAAAATCATAAAGACCCTCTCCAACTTAATTTTGAAGCACAAAAATCACATTTATGACTAAATATACCAGGAAATATCATGAATGCATGTACAGTCATTTCCATGTGCAAAATTCACTATTCACTTGTGTATATATGCATGAACATATCAAGGCAAAATTTTAAACTCCCATTAGCCACTCAAAATTACTATTCTAACCTCCCTATCGGTGATGGGATGCTACAACTCTCCCCTCCTTAAAGAAATTTCGTCCTCGAAATTAATTTCCGGTTAAGGAATAAGGCAGGGGTACTATTATCCCATATATTTCTCCGTTTCCTATATTACTTTACCACTCAATGTTTTCTTCCATAAGATCACCTTTGATAAATTCAATAGGTCTTTCAGTCCCTTGGTTAGATATCACACTTTCTTAAATTAGTTCCTTGATGAGTTTCATGATACTCAAATTTTTTTACTTGTAGTCTCTCAACAACATATATCGGATCATACCAATACTTCCTAACCATATCCATATAGCACTGTATGCATCTATCACTTCTTGTATGGTTAATACTTATTCACAAATCCAGAGTCCTATTATTACCATAGTTTTAGATGGACCACCCTTTTTTTTCTTACTTACTCCTATATCTCCATCTAATTACACCTTGGCAAAGGTGATACTCTCGAAGACAAATCATCTGTTTCACTTCTTATCGGTGTTAATACACTTAACTTTCAAATCTTTCTTAATATATTCTATAACTTTAACGTGATCCACCAAAATTCATTCGTCTTTCAAAAGCCATTTTATTCTGATTTCAGATTCATTTCACTCACTAACGGTATCCCAAATTTGTTTTGGCTTTTAATCATTGTTTTAGGCCCTCTCCATTACAATGTAAGGGTGAATGAGTCTTTTTGTCGTCTAACGCCTCATAGAGTATTCTAATGGTATCACCAGGATAATGATTATTGTTCCTGTAGTCAACTTGCACTATACATTAATCCCATGTTCCTATGAATTTCAAAATATAACCTTTACACTTGTCTCCAATAGTCAAGACTATTGGCAAATCAAACGTGTAATCACTCAGTTCTACATTCTTCGCCATCAATTTCTCTTTCAAAGTACTCTTACTAGGACATATAACTTCGATTGTTTCTTATGTTTTCTCTAACAGTGCTTAATCCAATCATAAATATCATTTACTCAAAGGTTGGATCTGTTTTAAATTCCCCGATAAGGTTCATAAGTTCTAATTCCTCGGTTTGGGCTTTGTCAGTCCTTTTATGCACAACTGATTTGAAATTCGATAACTAATAATACTTTCCTTTCGCCCCTTTTTAGCTCGACAATCAACACTCATTAATACACTTAATTTTATAATCTTCACATATAAATTTAAGCTACTCTGTTATTGAATGTTCTATTCAAGGCATTTGATTGCAACACTAGCTTTATTAGGAAAATCTCATTTGAACAATCATTTCAATCTTTTCCAATTCAATCATTACTTCAATCTTTACTGATCTATATAATATTTTTGTACAATTGATGTCTCCAAGCTTTCAAACTAATTACTATTATAGCACATTTCAAGTCATATATTCAAAATTCAGCTCATGAGGTGATAATTGTCCCTAAGTACACAAAATCACGTTATACTATTGCAACAGATTGCATCTTACTCTCTGATGGTGAACTTAGATATATACTACAATTTCTCCAACTCGAAATGGTATAATTAACACTCGGGTTAGAACTTCTACACAACTTTTTTTTCCTTCATCACTGATACGGCTTATATATATTCTTCCGCAATATTCAAAATTTTATCTTACTTTTTCAAACACATTTAAAATACTGTCTATAATCATAGTCACTATTTGATATCATGTTGCTTGAATCATTTTAACCTTTAGTATCGTAATACTATCGGGGGCATTGTTAACCAACAAACCTACCTAAGACTTTTTATGCCCATAATTTGTTTTGGTAATTCTTAAGTAATCAATTCCTCAGTACAGTAGTATTCTCACACAGTATTCTCAATTTCCCAATGAAGTCCCTTTTTCTCGACTGATTTCCTCAATTCATTCGATTTCCTGTGATTCCACATTGATTTATTCTAATGTTTGTTCATTCATACCAGTTTCTCCACACATTTCACTTTATTTGCAAACATAACTCCATGTGTCGATAACATTTACAGACTACAATATGGACCTAAGTTCCCCTTACATTAGCGAGGTATTCTCTTGAATTCATACATCCACTTATATAGTTGGATACTTTACATTAACAAAATGTATACACTCTCAATAGCCTTTTGTAACTCTTATGATTGAGTCTTCGCTATGGATGTAACTCTAATGTTCACTTTTGACTCACTAATTATTCATTTCAGATTTATTCCTTTATAGATCATAAATTGAATTAATCGGGTTACTGACCCTATCTCAGCTCGATAATAAGGCTCAATGAGACATTATGCAATTTTATTTACTCTAACAACCTGGTATATACCATCCAAAATCCTTACATCTTACCTAGAGATGTATTCATGTCAGGTCTCCAATTAATAACATTCGCTAATGCTATGTACATTCCAATTGACTCTAGATAACATTTCTATCTCTGTTCCTGCCCACGATTGGGGTTTACCATATGATCATAACGGAAACCTATTTTTGTAGGCCAATATCGTGCCTTGCACATTCTTCCTCACATAAACACATGTATTAACAGCGATTCTACTCCAGTTTTCCAGCATTTACCTCTTTTAATGCAACATCATTTCATAATAATTGAACTATCATTTTGAGTGCATTCACTCTTCTCCTTTAATTCATCATCTTTTCCTTAATCGCGTGCATACATAAAATCCAAACTTAGGTGCATTTCTAACTTTCTCCATACTACACATCATTCATCACTTATCATCACTTGTAAAGTCATTTATAACTAGTTTATTTCCCTCTTTTTTTTTCATTTTCCTATCATCCTTTATTTCATCATCCATAAGTATATCCTCAATCCATTTAAACTTAAAAAAGCAGAATCATAAAAAAAAAGTTAATCTCACTAGCACAGACATATTATTACGCTAAATCATAACTTTTATCACTTTTCAAATCCAAGTCTAACCTTTCACAGTCATAGAAAAGTTATTTCCTTTAACCGGGCTGGTACACTTTAATCTCTTAACTCTTATCACTTTCAACCGACATTCATCTTATGTCCAAATTTGACATCTCCATGCTATAGAAATTTTCGTTTTCTTCTAACTCGATTTATACACTTTAGGTCTTAGTGTTCATTTTGATATCACTTCTTTCCTTAATCAGCCCATGCCAATGTATTCAATCACATTCAAGGATTTATTCCTGCAATCCAATATAAATATCATTTTCCATTATTCTTTTCCCATTTCTCATTGCTCATAAACCTTCAGTGGCTCACATTCTGACATATCATCACTTTTCTCACACTTAAACACTTAACACATGCTCATGTATATGACTCATACTCATGCGACTCAGACTAGGGATCAGTTGCCACTGTCTGCTATGACATGACTTAAATGCATGTACTTGACCCATGTTTCATAAAATGCCCATATAAGATAGTACTACTGGGCTCTGATACCACATAAATGTAACACCCCACTTCCGCATGACTCGAACCCAACATCGATGGGTGATATCCAAGTTTGTGCCCCACGAAGGTGGGGTGCTACATCACTAAACAATCAAAAGTTGATATAACTTTTTTTCTTACGAATACGCGCAAATCAATAATCACAAATTTGGGCCCACTTTTATTTAGAAACATTTCGTTTACAAGAGTTACCAATTTTTTTTTCAAATACCAGAATTTTGATTAGCCCAATCTAAAAACAAAACATATTACACTTTGATCATTCTATTTTGCAAAACTTTTTCCCAGTCTGTAAGTTATACACAACAAATATACAAAATATAATAATTTGCAGAAAATGCAATTCAGTGCGAAAATAAAGAGACATAACGCAGACGCGAACTGATCCCGACTTCTATCTTTCCATTACATGCAGTAATTATACTCCCGTTTACCTCACGGGGTATTCTTCAAAGCCTAAAAATAAATTGCAAATTTTGGGTTAGTTTTGCGAACTCAATGAGTGACCATCATCGATAGCTCATCCAGTCACATAACACATAATTCACACATCTCACTTTATTTCACATTTCACATTATTTCACATTCACATTATTTCATATTTGATACACTTAATCAGTCATATTATGCACATGCAATGCACATGAGACTCACTTTTCATTTGTTATTTTGTTGTGACCGAGTGCCTAAACTGTCCCATATAAGGCTCATTAATAACTGTCCCTTATCCTTTGGAGGATACTGGGCTCATTAAATGTTGAGCCTGAGGCTCTAAATCACTTTTAAGCTCGAAGCTCATTTCTACTCGTTGAGCTTTAAGCTCTGATCCGTGGATACTCTGGTCACAACAGCCATTATATTTCATTCACTTATGCAATGAAATACATCAATCCCATTCATTCACTTTCACATGTCATCGGATCGTAGTCCGACATTCAACAGTAGAGTTGAGAAACACACTTTCATACCTATGCAGATGTCCATTCATAATACATTTTTCATCGGACCGTGGTCTGGCACTTATCAATCATATAATGCACATTCAGAACATATTTATCAATCACGTTGAATACACATAGTTCATCCAATTCACATTCAAGTAGCACTTCAATATCAGAACTCCCCCAGTACATAGTCATCGGACCTTCTGCCCGGAATCCATAATCAAATCACAATTCATTACCATTTATATGAAACATTCAGTAGGCAATCAATACAGATTCAAACAGAAAACATAAAGGAGACCATCTCGGTCTACTCACAGTATGCTCCAGACTAACATTTGCTTCAAAATTCTGAAAACGCCTGACTACGGACTTTTAACCTGCACAACCCAATTATGCACTACGTTGCACACACATTAATAATTTTGCACAATTATAAGCATTCATTTGTGCATATGTGTGTATATGGAATATGTACGATGCATGTTCATGACAATCCCGATATTGTTCCATAACTACCATCACAAAACCATTTCCGTATCAAAACTCATTTATTCCGAGGTTTAAGCCTCACTAAAGTCATTAATCTTACAATTTATGCTAATGTCAAATATTCTAAAACACACACTTTTGGGTCTATCGTACCCGATTAATGAGACAGCCCATATAGGGTATCCTAGGCAACATCTCCTTAATAGAAACTTTCCTCTATGCTTTAGAAATCTATAGACATCAAAATTACTCAATTCAGATCTCTATAGGTCCAGATATTGCCAAAATATTGTCCAGAAAAATAAGCAATCGGTTCGATTTAATCTCTCATTAACAAGAAAAGCTACAACTTTCATGAAGACCAATTTAGCAAAATCAGCCCAAATTAACCCATAAAAATTCCCAAAGTTTCAGATCACACAATTCTCGGCTACTGTTCATCCCTGCACATTTTGCCACTTTCAAGTTAAAATTTAGAACTCTTCAAGTCAAAATTGGACAGCACTTCCTTTATAATAATTCTAGCCAAACTTCTTACGTTTAATTTAAACCAAACCTTATCTCAATTTCTTAACCATATCAAAAGTTATGACCAAATCATTGGACCATACACAAAGCAAATTTTCCAGATTCACAACCTAACTCACATTCTACATCTTCCATACCATTTCTATACCACTTCTCATTTAATTCACTTCATCTATCCACCATAACTACCTGACAACCTATCCTTGAACATTAGTCCACAAATTTCAGCACGCACACTCAATCATCTTCCTTTAATAAACACTCATCTAACATCATTAAAATCAATCCAAAACAACTCAATTCACCTATACCACATGACATATCATTCATTAACTTCTACCTCATCAATCATCAATCAACCAAGGAATTAACATACCCATATAATCAAAGCACAATTTCATGCAATTTAATGTACAAACATCACAAATTAACTACAAAACCATAGTATACAACATGTTCTTACCTATCAAGCTTCCAATTCTTCAACTCTTCACCTTTTCACTAAATCATCTACCTCCCAACACATACACAGTCATCAACTCTCAAGGCTTAGGTTTGGATTTTCAAAGAACAAAGAAGAGCAAGCAAGTAAAGTAGAAGAACTTTAGTGTGGGTGAAGCTTGGTAACAAAACATAGAAGGAAGAAGATCAACAAAGAAGGAGGAAAGAGTGAGGTTACGCATATGATGGAGAACTTCCAATTAAAACACCAAATACCTTATGAAAAGGAGAGTGTCGTGGAAGTATGGAATAAAAAGGAAAAGTGTGGAATTAAATAATGTTAATGGAGTTAAGGCCATGTTTGGCTTCACAAAAGTAATTCTCAAAACCTAAATCCAATTTCTACACAAATCGTCTCCCAATTTTCAATGGCTCAATTTACTAAACCCTACCATTATGTATCTAAATTTCTAGTGCCATTAGGCAGTAATTTCTACTACCGAAAAAATACTCACTCTGCCGCTTGGCATTTTTCCTAGTCCAGAAAAGTACCCCAAAATTTCCAGAAAAAATTCTAAATTTCTCCAAAAATGCAAAACTCACAAAGACCCACTCCAATTCAATTTTCAAGCACAAAAATCCTATTTTTTTCACAATAAGCACATTAGAGACACATATACCAGGAAATGTCATAAATGCATGTACAATCATTACATGTGCAAAATTCACTATTCACGTATATATATGAATGCATGAACATAGCAAGACAATTTTAACCACTCCTAACCCGTTCCAAAATACTATTTTACCCTTCCTATCGGTGATAGGATGTTACACTTGGGACCTAATTGGGTTTACCTTTAAAATGTTTGCGGATAGAATGTTCCGGATTAGTGCTCAGTTTTCAATTGTTTAATCATACTCATATTTTTTTATGTGAGTCTTCCCATCCATTTTATTTGAGTTTTGATTATCTATTAAATTTTTAGGCAAGTTGGAACCTGGTGAGATCTCGCCAGTCCTATAACAAGTTCTCTAGGCCTATCGAGGCGAAATGTTAGCACAAATTTGATAAGGAAGTGATTAAGACATTTTCTTTGAATTATTAACCACAATCCAATTTTGGCTTAAAATAACCATATATTTCCTTTGGAGCCAAGTTGAGCCTAAGTAATATCCCTATTTCTTTGGCACCCTCATTTAACCAAACCATAAGCTAAGCTTTCCCTACCTTTCATGTGGAAATGATTATTTAGGAGTAGGTTATGTGGGGGGTTGAAAAAAAAAAGCAAAAAAAGAAGAACAAAAAAAAAGACAGAAGAAAAAAAAGGAGAGCAAGCAAGTGAGTATTTAGCAAGTTATCGCCCCTAGTATACAAGAAACTGAGTTTGGGGGAGGTTCAATTATTTAGAAATTGGGAATTTATTGAAATTGAGTTAAGTGTTGTAATTATTATTGTCGTCGTGTTTCCACAGTTTTTTCTTGCTCTTAAAAAAAAGAAGAAGAAAAAAGCGAAAAAGAAAAAAAGAGGTCCCTTACATTTTCCTATTTCTTGAATAATTGTTTCCATTTTATTTGAGCTTTAATTATCCTTTTCCTTCGTCTAAGCCGAGTTTAAACCCCAACGACCCCATTACAACCCGTATAAGACCTTTTGACCCTTTAAAAACGAGTGCTAAAAATTAGTGGAGATGGGATGGAGAAATTTGCCTATAGGATTGGTCGATTTGATAAATACCTTTAGAGTCTCTTGGGTTGTAAATTGCCTTTGAATTTATTCGATTTTTCTCTACTCTTGTGAGTTGGTTGGTTTCTAATTAGACTTGAATCAAGGAATGTGCGTTTGAGCGAGCATTGGTATCCTTGCACTATGAAAGTGGGTATGGTTTGATAAGTGGTTAAAGGTAAATTTTAATTGGTTATTGCAATTATGAAAATTCCAATTGTTGAGTGTTCCTTAATCTATTTTGAACAATTTTTCTTAATTTTGCTTAGGGACAAGCAAAAGGTTGAGTTTGGGGGCATTTGTTGCAAGCATTTTTATCATTAGAATTAATGGTGTTTTCCCTTAATTGCCGGATTAATCATTGGGCTTTATTAATATTTTTCCTACTAAATTGATTGGTTCACTTAAATTCAAATTTTATAATTGTCCTGTTTAATTTTTAAGAAATATTCTTGATTTTAGTTGCAAAGACTATAACAACAATTAAAGGAGGACAGCTCCAAGAAACAAAAGCGACGCAACTGTTTGGTGAGCAAATAACGAAGAAAGCTAGTGGGTTTTAAAGACAACAAGGAGAATTGAAACAAGGAGCCCCACCACGTTACATTCATTGGCTCACTAACTCCACTCAAAAAGGGAGCAACAACGCATACACATGGAGAGACCAGCTGGAGTGCGTGGATGCAGAAGAAGAAGCAAGGAACTAGCAGTTAATTGAATAAACAGGGAGCAGAAAAGAACAAAAATAGGCTGACCATGGGAGACCCACCACGCATATAAGTTAGAGGAAAACACCAACGCACAGGAGGCTATCCAAAACGCTGGACAGAGGAGGCATGGGAGCGACAGCCAAAGGAGAGACCATGCACAGCTGGAGACGCACTACACAGCAGAAAAATAAAATGAAAAATAAGCAGAAAATGAAGGGAGCTTGGGAGACAAGAGAGGGCTGTGCGCAAAACTAGAGAGAAGGTGAGCTGTACAAGATGGGGGTGAACTGAAAAGTGGGGTGCGTTTCATGTGGGAGTAAGTGAAGTGTGTGGCGTCTTTGGACTGAAGTGTGAGAGTGTGCGGTGACCAGAAAAAAATTGAGGGACCAGTCCAAAAATGAGAGAGCTGGCCATGAAATAGAGAACTAAGAAAGAAGAGGGGTGGCCAAGTTAAGAGAGAAGGTGTGTAAACCAGCCAAGGGGGAAGCTGGGCAGTTACACTAGGAGTGGGAGAAAAATAAAAAAGGATAACATCAGGTGGGGGGCATTACTAGGGAGTGAGAGTGGTGAGTGAAAAATCCAAGAAGGGTTGTACCAGGAGTGAAGTAGCGTGAAACCAGTGAGAGAGTGACTTGTGGTGTAGCGTGAAGTGTGTGGAGTGAGGAATCTAGGGGGCGTAAAATGGAAAAACACAACTCCTCCCATTAACTAACGCAACACTTCCACTCAAGCCTTCATTCCTGCATTCTCTAGCCTCTATACACATCAAACACGTAGCCTACCTCCAACACACCACTCCCACACTTTTCTTTCACGTACATACAACAACCAACTTCTATTTTGATACATGCAAGCCTTCATCATCAACTCACCACCAGCGTTACAAAGAAAAGGGCGAGAAGAGAGGAAGCAGAAAAATAAAAAGGGGACTGGAGGAAAATAACGTGACTGAGGGTGAGTGAACTACAAGACCAGAGGAGGGGACTGATGTTACAAACCAAGGAAAAGAAGGGAGTTGCAGTGGAAAAACGAAAATAAATTTTACTTGGAGCAGACACGCAAGAGGCTGACCAACGAGACCACGTAGACAAGAAGAGAAGAGCTACAACAGACGCACAATTGGGAGTAGAAAAGAGGGTGACGCAACAAAGAAAAAGGGGATCTCAAAACTCATTCGTTATTTATTTTATTATTTGATTTCTCCTAATGCTATTCGCCAACTCTAATTTCTGTGGTAATTAATTTATTGAAGAGTTGAAGGAGAGCAAAGCAAACCAAACAAGGACGCAACATCAAGGAGAGGCGTAAAATAATAAACGCAAAAAGGGAGACCCGAAAAACCCATTTATCTTCTGTTTATTATTTAATGTCTCATATGATGTTCGTTGCCTTGAATGTTTGTGGTTTTCATCCTACCATGAGTGAGTAGCTTCCCGAAGCTTCAAGGTTGGGCTGAAGCTTTTAGCTAATTTTATGGATTAAATTTCGGACAATTTATATGTATGGATTTTTG
>JAOTAZ010109650.1:0-10032 GCA_025629785.1 Erythroxylum oxycarpum
TTCTCAAATCTCACTAACCCTCTCCAACTCAATTTTTAAGCACAGAGATCACATTTTTCATAACAATCACATTTATTAACAAAAATACTAGGAAATGTCATGAATGCATGTGCTGTCATTTTCATGTGCAAAATTCACGATCCACGTGTATGTGTATGCTATATTATGCATGAATATGTAAAGGCAAATCTAAGCACTCATTAACCACTCTAAGTTACTATTTTACCCTTCCCACTAGTAATGGGATGTAACACTATTCCTAAAAAGTTACACTTTATGCACTCAATCTCAGTCTTACTCAATTTAAAGTCCTTTGACTCTAATGTATCCCTCAAAAATTTAAACTTGACATTGACATCCTCTTTTGTCTCATCCACTAAAGCAATGTCATTCGTAAACAACATACATCAAGGCACATCCCTTTAGATATTCTTGGTGAGCTTGTCAATTACTACTGTAAACAAAAAGGGGCTCAAAGGGGAGCTTTGATGTAGCCCAATATTGATAGAAAATTGCTCTATATCTCCTCCTATCGTCCTTACTTTAGTTTTAACACCTTCATTCATATCCCTAATAACCCTTTATATAAGTCATAGAAACTCCTTTACCTTCTAAATATCCCCCATATTATTTCCTTAGGTACCTTATCATACACCTTCTTAAAATCAATAAAACCTTATGTAAGTTACGTTGTCTTTTCTTGTAATATTCCGTTAATCTTCTAAGGAGATGTAAAGCGTCTGTGATGGACCTTCTTGACATGAAGCCAAACTAGTTTTCTAAGATAGAGACATCCTTTCTCACTTTCTTCTCAATCACCTTCTCCCATAAATTCATGATGTGACTAAGTAATTTGATACCTCTATAGTTGTTATAGCTTTAAATGTCCCCTTTGTTTTTGTATAAAAGAATTAACATATTAAATCTCCATTCATAGCAGATTTAAAGATTACATTGAAAGCTTGGCTAGTCAAGTAAGACCTTCTTTGCTTAGGCTCTTCCACACCTCTGTGAGTATCTCATCAGGCCCCACTGTCCTTCCACTCTTCATCTCCATCAATGCTTTTTTAGTTTTTTTCCGTTATAATATGCCGATAACACGTAAAATTATGATACCTCTCGAATATGCTTAGACGCCAATCTTGATCTATGAATATAAATTGTTTAATTAGAGAATTAATATAATTTATGGTTATAACTTGTATCCATTGCCAACATATATACAAACCTAATAAGTCTCACATAAAGAACGAATTGAAGAGAGCAAAGATATTTTAATAAAGTTTGACTTGATTGTAAAGTTTGAAAAAATTTATAATTAAATATAAAATATTTAATAAATTAGAATCAATATGAGATATTAGATCTAATTTGGGCATAATTGGTATTTAGTTAGAACTATTTGTAATTCTAATTAAAATTTAACTAAAATTAGCTTAACTTCAATTAAATTACTAAAATATCCAAATTTTATTATAAATAAACTTAAGCTCTATTAGAACTAACATTCCTTGCTTAACCCTCTTCGTAAGAGTTACAGAATTCTCTTAACTTGTTTTATGAATACCATTAGAGGCTGAACACGCGTGTGGTTACGGTGGTTGAGATAGACCGATTTTGAAAACTATTCAAAGGATGCAACAAGAAAAGAATTAAGCTTTAGAATAAGGTAAGAATTAAGACTCATGCTTTTATTATGATTTATGTGTTAATCATTTTATAAAATTAAAATGATCTTGATCTTTTAGAAATAAATTACGAAAAAGTTCCATAATTATTTATTCCATTGCGGTCGAATCAAATCCTGTCATAATTTTCGATTAAATATTTGGTCATTACTAATGAGTTTATTAGTCATAATCCACTAGTTAGACTTTTAAGACAAGTTTGAGACATGAATCTTGTCATAAACCATTTAGATATGAGAAAATCAACTGCTACCCTCGCAAATTTGCCCCTCTCAGATCTTTGCGTGTTTGCATCTATCTTCATCGTACGACCAATCAAGTTTCCTCGTTTCGTTGCTTAGTTTGTGGTTTGTGTTTTCCTTTGTAATAAAAAAAAAACAATTGGACCACTCTTAAATTAATCGAATCATTGACCTCTGTTATATATTACATGTGGTTAAAAACTCCCAGTTTCAATTAGTGGAACAATAAATAAATCAAGAATCATTGATCAATTAGGAAAAATGTAGAAAGAAAAAGAAAAAAGAAAACTCAATTAAAAGACATAATCGACGTGAGTTTTAGTTACTTGGCTTATGAAGCCAAAATGGCATATGTGTAATGTATCTAGCGAAGTAAATTATTAACATATACTTTGTTATGCGACTCTTAAACTCAACATTATAATAAGCGAAAGTATTATGCTTAGCTGTTTACTTATTATGTGTAATTTATCTACTGAAATAAAATACTAATATAATTTTAATGAACATATATAATTATATGATAATTACATGATGCCTTCTGTTTATCTTTTTTTAATTAATTTTATCTTTTTTTTAATTTTGTCAGATTAAAAGGGAAAAAGGATTTGATCCCCTAAGGCCATCTTGCAATTGAATGCACTTTAATGACGGAACTTTCATATTATGTCTTTTTCTTTTTTGATCTCCCATGAGGTATTCATTGGGTCGAAGCCGGTGACTAATCCCTCTTCGTTGCGTGAGATATCTCAAATAGGGGCCACAATTGACTCAAGAGTTTGCTGCATTTCCAAGGATAAGGATTGAACCTGAAACCTCTTGGTTAAGCGACGAAGGTATACACCACCTACGCCAACCCACTAGGTTACTTTCGTATCATGTCTAAGCAAGGTCTAATAGGTGATGAAATGCCTCTAAAATTTGCCAGGCGCAAGGAAACAACTATTGTTTACTAAAAACACTTTGATAAATTAAATATATTCTATTAACTTATTAAATAATTTATAAAAAATATATCATATAAATAACAACAACATTTCGGTGAAAGTCCGCCAAGATGCAAATTGTGAGGACGTTAAATAATATACAACTTTAGCCTTGATTAGTAAACTATACGATTATTTAAAATATATAATACATATAAATTATTATATATATTTAATACTTAATTAAAAATTAATAAACTTACTTCTCATATGAAGCAATTTAATAAAGATAGTGAGAAACAAAAAGAAATCCAAATAAATGCCAATGATTACCCGGCATGTGAAGATATCAATGTTTTCTTCTTCTTTTTTTCACGAATTCTGAAAACTGTTATTGGCAGAAAAAAGAATTAAGTCTTTCACTAGTCATTTTAATATGCTGATGACTTTCATGTTCAACAAAGTCTACGGACGACAGGTGAAAGACCGACAACTTCTAATTGACGAAACTGCCCTCAAGATCGGACAGTTGCGTTAACGCCTAGTCGTACGAGTAGAGTACGCATCAAGTGAACGTGGCTCGTCTCTGGACTCTGGAGACTTCCTGATTCCCTCTGCTTTAAAGAGAATCCCTCCAAATCCGCCACTTTCACGGAATCCAAACAGACTACAACTCACACATCCACTCCACGCATCTCTCACCACACACCAACTACTCTCTCTCTCTCTCTCCTCGGCACCTTCGGCAGATATGGAGCAGCAGTCGATTTTTCCGGCGGCCGTGGAGGCGGGGATGGAAATTCGCCGAAACACATCCTCCTCCTCCCCTTCATCGCCTCCAATTGAGGTTCCGATCAAAATGGACCATGAAATTGGCGTCGGAACTAGCGCCGATATCAAAGAATTGGAGAGCGGAGACGCCATTCATTCTGCCTCCGATTCTGCTTCTGGTGGTATTATTGATTACGTCGGCGGTGGTGTAGTGAATAATGGAGGTACTGTTTATTCAGTTTCTTCAAAATTTTGATTGTATTCATTTGTGATCTCAATTATACATTCATGTCGTTCTTTTAATGATTTCTTCTTTCGATTGAAATTCTTCCTTTTCATTTGAAGTGTCCATTAAAAATTGTGTCTTGCACGAGTTCCATGTCAGATGGCTTTCATAGTTATTGCCGGTCTTCATGTTGAGTTGTTAAACTAGTTAATTTCTGAGGAATTTGTGTTTTGTATTGCGGCCTGGTAGCCATACCAGTATTTTAGCTGTGGATCGAAGAGTGGTTATCTATCTTTATTTGTTTTCAATTAAAATGTGTATTCAACAAGAACGAAGCTATTCTGTTTTTATAGGTTTACAATTTGCAGTTAAATTTGAAGAGGATGCTAGCAATAGTTCACTCTATATAGATGCAAAAATAAGCATCGCAAGTGTTAGACTTACGACAGTTTTTTTTTTGAAATATTTGCCAAATCATCAGAAGCTCCTTTTCCCTGTTCACTGGGTTGTAGCTTGAACTGCGATTGAAATTGTTTAACCATATTTTAGAGGGGTCGGGTGGGACGCTACTTGACAGGTCTTTATTTCCATCGGGAAATAATCTATTTTCTTCTGTTTATGGTTTATAGGGGCTTGCAAAGTTGGCAAGTTGGAGCTGGAATTTTTTATTTGAAACTTTGTAAAAAAGACATAAAAACACATTAACAGAGACTAAAAAAGACATATAACTGAATTATTATTATGTGCAGTGAGTGAAGGCTAGCAATTTAAGTGATTAGGAGGATTTAAGTATTAAGCAAAAGGAGCTTCCATATGACAAATTTTAAGATGTAGTTGCAAGTTCAAAAGTGAAATCTAATGTCATTTTCTCTTCATGTTAATTTGACCATTATCTGGTTTTTTTAAACCCTTTTTCTACTTACCTCATCTTCCAATTGCAAGCTTATGTTTGTGTTATAATGTGATGTTTCTTAATTTAGGAACTGATGGCCCGAGTACATGTGAATCAAGCATGGTGTATGAAAGATTGCCTTTAGGCGATAAATTAGAATCTAAATCAGATAAGCTGAAGTTAGAAAAATCTCGAACTGAGAAGCAACAACGTTGTACTACACTTGCTGAAGGTAATAAAGTGGAATCAACTTGGGATAAGCTGAAGCTAGAAAAGTCTAGAACTGAGAAACAACGACCTCCTAACATATTTGCTGAAGAAGCTGCTCAATTTTTTGATGACAAGATTTCTGCCCAGCAGAAGGTATTATACTCCATCATTGACTAACTTATGTAGTTTGAAATCATGCCTCTCACTCTCCGTGACGATGTAACCTTAGGAATGTTCTATACAATGTGGACTACTATATGCACGCTTTATAAAGTGTGATTGGTGTCATCTAATTGTTTGCTTCTCTTATTTCAACGTGAATGCGATATTTGTGGGAGAATCATTTAGCTTATATGATTACTTCATACTAGTGAATTTCTCTATTTTACTCTCTCCCAATGTGAATTTATTTGAGTGTTTGGGAAGATACATAGTACAGAATTGGGTTGCGCAAAGGTGAATATTTCCTTCTTATTTGTTTACTACTGTAATTGTTGCTCACAGTGTGGAAAATGTTATTTATTTTGCAGTTATAATTAATTAATTTTAGTTTTTTTTTGGTGATTTAACGTGAAGATTTTAGATTGTGGCGATTTCTTCTGGCTCTATGAATCATTACAGTTTGCCTTATTTGAAAAAGATTGAGATAGCTAATCCTTCTAAAATTTGTGCTTAAGGAAGTTGATGGTAACTACACCCGCCTTTCTCATTTAATGCCTGTCCCTGGTCCACTCAATCTTTTTCCTATAAAATTGAGTGAAAGGCCCATCTCTAGAAGGCATTAATTTGACCTGAAGCAATTCTAGAGACTCATGCTAGCTTGTTTGGTCATTCTTTGGGATATGTTGAGCCTCAAATCATAATGAATTTAGTCTAATATTCTAGGCAGTCTTGAGAGGACCCTCATTACTGTTCCTTGTCCAATATTTACATTCAATTTTTTGAGATGCTTTTCTTCATGTTATAGCTACATTACCCCTGAATTATTTTCTAAAAGTTTAAGAACATTACTTGTAATTTCATTTAATCTCCTTTTTCGTTAACTACTTAGACGTCTTTCATAATTCTGGGTATTTCATAGTCATCATCGCAACTATCAGTTGTCTGTTTATTTTATTAGGGTTTTTAATTTTTTTGAATCAAATATCTACTGCCCAATTCAGAAGCCATATATTTGGATTTTTATTCGATCTTTAAAATTGTGCAGCTTAAATTGTTGAACAGAATAGCTACTGTTAAAGATGATGGAACTGTAGAATTTGAAATTCCAGCAGATGTTGAAACTCAATCTCTTAGTGGTGGACGTGAAGATACATTCAGCATAGTCACTGAGGATGAACCTCTTGATGCAGCAGATCCCCAATACAGACCACCAATGCAAATAGTAATGCTTATTGTTGGTACACGTGGAGATGTGCAGCCATTTATTGCGATTGGAAAGCGCTTACAGGTTTGTTATTGAGAGAAAATATTGTTTTGTTACTTAATTTGGCATCAGCTCGGAGTTAAAATGTGGAAAAAAAACTTTGTTATTATCTTCTATAAATTACCAGTAGCCTAGATTATTTCTTTCAATCACTATTCATTAATGTTCAACTTTTAGATCTCTAGTTTTGGTTATTCTCATGTTGTGACCTGTTAATGTGAACAAAGTTTTTAGGGATCTCAAATTCAGTTTTCTTGCACGAATTTTTTTCAGTATCAAAATTATTGGGAAAACTTGTGGGATTTCACTATGATTAATATATATGAAATTGAATTCTTTTCTTTATTGGTTTGACATGTTACTGTTTGAATTTCATCTTATTAATGGAAAAGGTTGTGTGTAGGATTTTGGCCATCGTGTTAGATTAGCAACTCATTCAAATTTCAAGGAGTTTGTCCTGACTGCTGGATTGGAGTTTTACCCTTTAGGCGGGGATCCGAAAGTTCTTGCTGGTTGTATGTACTCGAGAGAGCCCTTTCTTTTATATTATCGAAGTCATCCTATTTTTCTCGCCATGTATGTCATATTTTGGTTAAAAAGCAATGGAGAGGCTGCATTATGTGTGCGTTGGCATTACATATTGATATGCATTTGAACAATCGCATGATTTATGAGCCATCTAGTTATTTACTGCTCTACCATGGAATTGAAGTGTTCTATGTTCAAATGGTGATGCAAGTTTTCTTTATTTGTGTGTTTTATGGGCTTACACATAAACCAATATGCCTTTAGGGAAATTTGACCTTGTGCATGAAACATTTTGTTCATGTGGAAAAATTGAACTTGTTTGAACTATTTGGATTAAACATGTTTCTTTTTTCTTTTATATTTGAAAATGTCCTACGAGAGGTAGTTGCCCAATTTATTATTGTCTTGCTAATAGCTGAGTAGTGAATCCTATTATTATGCTACTCACTCACTTCTATTTGAGCAGACATGGTTAAAAACAAAGGTTTCTTGCCATCGGGGCCTTCAGAAATACCAGTTCAACGAAATCAAATGAAGGATATCATTTTCTCCTTACTTCCAGCATGTAAGGAGGCCGACATTGATTCAGGCATTCCCTTTAAGGCAGATGCAATTATTGCCAATCCACCAGCGTATGGTGAGTATCAAATTGTTTTCAAATCTGAATCTACAATACATTTGCTTTCCAATTGACGTTCCTTTGTTCAACGTTATTTTTATGAGCTGTTAGATTAAGTTGTGTGAAAATTGTGTTTTAGGGATAACATTTTGCTATGCAATTATTTATTAGGAGTATTTCATTGTAGTTTTCGTGTTTGCTCTTCTTTTTAGTTCCTTTAGTTTTATGGATTTGATAATCTCCAATTGCTTTGGATACTTTACTTTGAGTTTCCATGCTTTTGGATGATCATTCTATAGTTAGTTTGTTCGCTACGAATTAATAATTCCCTTTCTATGACATGTTCTAGCTATTCTTGGATAAGTTATTTTGTAAATAGCTGAAAATTTCGTATTTGCTTTTATAATGGATGACCAACCCTAGTGCATTAAAAATTTAAAGGAATATGATGATTTTGCAATCACACTTTCCCAATGCATTCAAATCTAACCAGTGGTTTTCCAGGCCATACACATGTTGCAGAGGCACTGAAAATTCCAATTCATATCTTTTTCACTATGCCTTGGACGTAAGTCTTGTCTGGGTAATAAATCAAGATTCAATTTACCTTTATTATAATTACTCATTCATCATTTGATCTTAAAGACATTTATTTCCTATTCATTAGTTCTCTTCATTGTAACCAAAGTTTCATTTTCTCTCAACAGGCCAACTAGTGAATTCCCACATCCATTGTCTCGTGTGAAGCCACCAGCTGCATATAGAGTGAGCCTATTTATTCTCTATCTCCTCTCCTCTATGCATGAGGATCTTTGTTCTTAGTGATTTCAAAGTAACTGCTACCTTGTGGAATTCCTGTAGCTTTCATATCAAATAGTTGACTCTTTGATATGGCTTGGAATTCGGGACATGATAAATGATGTTAGGAAAAAAAAGTTGAGGCTACGACCTGTCACCTATCTTAGTGGTTCACAGGGCTCTGATTCTGATATTCCACATGGGTACATATGGAGTCCTCACCTTGTTCCTAAACCAAAAGGTGCGTATATCTTGTGTTCTTACATTGGCAAAGGGATTAATATGTCTGACTATTTATGTTAAATCTTCATTAAGAAACTATTTACCGCATTTCAAAATTTCGACTAATGTTGCATTTTCATCTTTAGTTTTAGTACATTCTAGACGTTTCCATGATTATCTTGCATAAACTTAGCCTAGTCTTTAATGACACTAAATTGTTGATATTGCCAAAAACTTGGAAGAGTTAAATAACTATTCCTTGTTACATTTGAAAATGATTCTCTAAAATTGTGTAAATCTAAGTATGGATGGCTAATTTTGTTATTGCGTTAAATGGATTAATTTGTAGTCTTTAGCTATATCTTATCCTTATTCTTTTAAAATGTCCTCATAGGTATATCTTTGGAATAACATCAAACAAATTTAATGTAACTTTGATCTTGTTTGCCAACTATAGAAATAAAAAATAGAATATTGTATTCATCTATTTGATATTGTGTAGAAATCAAAGAATTAATGGTTTATTGCTATATTTAAAATTGTACTAGAAAGGCCTATTTAGGTTTGACAAAAGGTCTCGAAGTCAACGACTTAGACTTAATCAACCCAAACTTCAAGTTAAGTTCGAGTTTAGTGGGCTAGTGCAAAACTTGGCTCAACACCCCGAATAGGTCACACCTTCTTCCATGAAACATCATTTTTTCTTAAGCTTTAATAAACTTAAGACCAAAACAATGTGGTTCTAGGCTTAGGCTCTACCCTAGGCTTAGGCTTAAGGCCAACTAGGCTTTGGCCCAAGCTTTTGTTGCACTTTTGCCAGCTTGGCCCATTGCCATCTCTTGCCTTATTTATACGATTAAGCTATATATAAATATGGTAATAACATCAAGTCTTGTTAATCCTAATCAAAGTTGATTGTCCTCCTATTTGACCATTCAATCAATGACAAGTTATGCTTAGCTAGGTTAACTCTTATTCTCCAGCACTCCCTTTGAGGCTGGTGGGTGCATATTTTTAGTCCCAATTTGCCTGTTAGTTCTTGAAACCTAAAAGCAAGTATAACGTTTGTGAACACATTTGGTAATTGGATAGTAATTGCGATATAAGGTACCCATTATCAATTTCTCTTATGAATTGTTGATCTATCTCTATATGATTCATAATTTTAGGAATGTGAGTAATACTTATTGTTACTTTTTTGTAACATCACAATCTCATATGTTATAAGAGTCTTCCTAATTAGGAAGACTCCTTATTTGGAAATATCCCTACTAGAGCTAGATATTACAGCTAAGGATACTCTATAAGAATAATCCCTTAATTAAGTGACAATCTATTATTATGGGATTCTATCTATTATTATGAGATTCTCTACACTCCCCTGCAAAGATGTCTATTATGCCCAAATTGCTAATTTGTTCTTCAAATGGTTGTCTGAATAGCCCCTTTGTGAAGACATCTGCTCTTTGTTCTTTAGTAGGAAC
>JAOTAZ010109678.1:0-10030 GCA_025629785.1 Erythroxylum oxycarpum
TTAGTAATTCTTTTGGATAGTTCATTGAGCATATCATTAGCAAGCATACTGATGTATTTTGTTTATCTTTTGGTTGCGAATGATATGCCGAAATCAAAATTGTTGATCGTTTTAATATTGAAATTTATGTTTTCTTCTTATGCATGAATTTACTTAAATAACCAATTGTGAATGCTTCCGCGAGTGTATTTCTTTGTGCGTCCCGACGGGACACCCGGGGTATTGCCTTAGGGGTCGGGATCAGGGCCCATTGGTCTCTGATTCTGTTTCCGTTCCGAATAGTTGAGCTCCGAGAACGGGGTCCGGCATTGTTCGGTGGGGCCCCGGGATCAGGACCCAACAGGGAGGGCAGAAGGCTTGCCATTGAGGTTGTAGCCTCAGAGGCGGGGGTCAGAGACGGCAGATGTGGTAGGGTTCGAAAGGGGAAAAAGAAGGGGGAAAGTTTAGGCAAAAAGAGAGGGCAGAGGTTTTATGGCATGAGAGAGTTGAAGTTCTTTAAATCTAGATTTGGATTCAGATTTGGAAAGGTGAGATTGATTGGGTCTTCTCTTTACTGTGGCGGCTAGGTAGTCTCTTCTCCTCCACGCAAAGCCTAGAATCACCCACCAGTGTTTCCCACTCAACATTGAACCTTGTCACTCTCCCTCGTCTCCCAGAATCTTCCAAAATTGCCCCTCTGAAATCTCCCAAAATCACCACGCACACCTTACACCCTCCAAAATCTTCGTCGCTCACCTTAATCTCTCCTTAATATTGTCGACAGCAAAATCACTTATGTAAGCTAAAATCACAAGCGTGAGGCATGACAATGAGTGGGAGTGACCCACCTTCAGATCTTATTTGATAGTTTCATTTAGTTTATTATCTTTTTTTGTCCCGACCTCATTTAGTTGATCTCTTGACAATTCGTACGTCTATTGTTTCATAAATTATAGATTCAAAAATATGAAATCTTATTATGTTATTAGCTTATTCAAAAGTATGATAGTATGTTGTATTGTAAGTCTATTATTTTGTAAGGATATATCATTTCGAAAGCTCATTAGTCTATCCTTCCGCAAGAAAGTGTTATTTTAGAAGCTCATTGGTATGTTCTATTACAAATATGTTGTTTTCATTATGATATGTCGTTTTATTCATTAGTTTATTATGTTATAAGTACGTTGTTTTGCTTGTCATTTAATAGTTCTCTCTTATCTCTTGTTTCACCTTTTATTAAGTTTGATATGTTTTTGTTTAGTATTAAGCATGAGTTATTTCATTCATTTTTATCTAAAAACATAGTATACAGTTCCCATCTTTTCAAAAGACTAGTAAAAGAAAGGCATGAGGTGTTGATCTTTCCATATATTGGGACCTTATACTCGTTTAATCACTTAAGTCCATATCTTCCAATTCTAAGAGAGACCCTTACTTTATATGTTTTGAGCTTTTTATAAGTGCACATGTAAGGTTATGCTTGTCTATAGTAAGGTATATATTATTCAATTTTGAGATAATTTTGCTTTCTTCGAATCTACGTATTTTATCCCCCTTTTTAAAACCTCTTTAAAGTTATACCTCGATCTAATTGAAGGGATCTACATAGTAGTTGATATCTTTTTAGTCCCTTCTCCAAAGTGATGGCTATTGTACATTTGCTAAGATAGAGTATTTGTGTTAGCTTAAAGTTGAATCATCTTGTAAAATGTCAAATGATTTCTTTTAGCTCTTATATGACTTTTTATAAGGCCACATAATCTTGTGGCTTGCTTTATTGCTTATAAAGTATGTCTTTAAATGGTCTTTCAACTACATAGAACTTACAACTAACCATATAGAAAGAATATAGTATTACTCTTCACCTGGGCTTGTCAAAGTGGACAAAAAAGCATAATATTTAACTATAGTAATCCTTATTGCCAAATCCATTATTTATTAGAATCCTTCTATGAACTTATAAATTAAGACACTATATAGGCCATATCTATAACTTAAGACCACTAATCTCATTGTAACTTTATGAATTACTATATGGTCTAGGTCGCACCTAAGTTTGAGATCATGTCTCACTATTAAATTGCCTAATAAATTATGTAAATTATGCAAGACTATATAGGAGGCTTTGTTTATATCCAAGTCTTCTCTAACCTTAACTCAAATTGAGCTAGTAAATGCTCATCCTTCAATTTGGCTTTATCATATTGTGTAGCCACTTCTCTCACTATTTCATTAAGCACATCTTAAAGCCTTTTCTTTCTTGTTCACGTAATTAGTCCACTTGGCAAATTCAAAGGATCAAATATAACTTTATTTCTATCTTTCCTTCCTTTTTTTTTGAAAAGATTAATCCTTAAATTTCATCTACATCAAAAGGAATTGAATTAGAAACATTAAAATTAATGTTTATATTATACTTTTATGAAAGATCTAATTTATAAGCATTATCATTGATTTGTTAAACAATTTGAAATGGACCATCTCCTTTTGGTTGATAATTTAGATCTTCTTCGATATGTGAATCTCTTCTTTCTTATATGCTTCCACACCTAATCACATTATTCAAGTGTAATTTTCTTCCCCCTTTTGTTAGCTTTAGATGCATATTCTTCATTCCTCCATTCAATATGTTGCCAAATTTTTTCATATAATTACTTCACCATTTTAACTTTGTTTTTATCTTCCAAGCTACTCTTCTCGTGTATAGATAAACGAACTAAATCTAATGTAGTTAATTGTTTATATTAAAAAACATCCTCAAAAGGTGAATAATCAATAGTACTATGAATAACTTAATTCTATGCAAATTCAATGAAAAACAAACAATATTCCTAATTTTTAAATTCTTTTAAATGATAACATGCAATAAAGAGATATTATCTTAGTTTGACCATCCTTCTGAGAGTGACAAGTGGTTAAAAATAATAATTTGGTTTCCAACTTTCTCTATATGACTTTTTTTTGGGTAATTCTCTATATGACATTTCTAAAAATAGAAAAGGAATTTAACATCTCTATCAAACATAGTATTCCTATAAACACCATATGGTCATACAATTTTAAAGAATAATTTAGGTGTATTGGATGCATAATCAATTTTACTATATGCAATAAAATATAATTTCTTAAAAAAACCTATCAACAATAATAAAGATAAAACCTTCACTACCTTTGGACTTAGACAAAGCTAAAACAAAAGCTATAGAGATTTCAAATTAAGTGTATACAACTCATATGGAATAATCCTAAACGCCAAAAGGGCTAAATGAATCATAATATTTACACTAATGTACAAAATAGATCATAACGTTGCACGATGTTCAAATTGAACCTAATGTTTGTAAAATGATTAAAATGAACCCTAACATTTGGAAAATATTCAGATTGAACCATAATCACTAACAGTATTAGGGCACTGTCAATTATCTGTTGACGTAGCCAAATATTTATTAAAATGTTCTTTTGGAATTTTTTGATTGTGGGACCCACTAGAAGCTAACGCAGACTTTTTAAATAGAAGTGGGTCCCACTCTAACTTTAACATTGCATTTAGGCAATATAATTATTTTTTAGTGTTTATTTTGATGATAATTTTACGTTACAAATTGGTGTTCTTTCATCAGTTTTCACTCAAAAGGAAGGAAATGGAGAGGATCTGTGAAGAGTTAGACGAGGCTAAACTTGATATAGAGAAGCTCAAGGCAGACCTAAAAAGCAAAGAAGATTTATCTAAAAATTTAAGGAAAGCTTGCAATCAAAGACTCATCAAATCAAAAGAAGTGACTTCCAAGATTGACAAGCAATCCCAAGAACTAAATAAAAAGGCAAAGGAAATCTTTGTGTTGAAGCAAAAGTGTGAGGATGCCCAGTTTAGCTTAAATGAAAAGGAGTCCATAATTGGGAGTCTAAGCACTGCAACTGATAACCTTAGTTGATTGTGAAGGGAATTGCAAAAAATGGGAGGAGGAAAAAAGAGGATTAGTGCTAGCTTTGGATGATCTGGATGAGAAAAGCATTGATCAAGAGCAAAAGATCAATATGCTTATGGTAGAGAATGAAGGTTTAAAAGGACTTTTGTAGGCTTTTCAAAAGGAGTTTTTAGAAGTAGAAAAGAAGATAAAAGCACCCAAAAAATTGATAGAAAGAGATTACATGCTTCTTAAGTTAGAGGAGGGGAGTAAAAAGGTTGAGGATAAGCTAGAATGGAAGAAAGAGAAATTTAAACATATAGAAAAAGCAAGTGAAAAGTTACGAGAACAATTCAGACACAACAAGAAGGAATGGGAGCATGAAAAGTCTACACTGATTAATGAGGTTTGTTCACTGCAGACAAGCTTGGATTCTTATAGCAGAATTTCAGAAGACCATGGTAACCGGTTAAAAATGTGCAACCAAGCCCTAGCTCAAGAAGAAACTCAGAGGAAATATTTGGAAGTTGAAACTTTTGAATTTAAATCATGTTTAGAGAATGTCTTAAACAAGCGTGAGCAACCCTGGTAAAAAATCGGACGTTTGATCAATCAGAGAGACAAAGAAATTGTTGCTCTAAGATATGCATTAGCCACAAAGAGGACGTTTTATAGAGACAATGAATACCTAGTTAGAAAGCTAGAGCAAAAGAATCAAGAACTACTTGCATGCATTTGAGAACTCCAGGAAACTCGGATTCATGATGTGGGGAACTCTTTTATTGCAAAACATTGAAACAAGCTTAAACATGTGGAGTAGATGCATAAAGATTGTTTTGCAAATCTTAAAGCTAAAGACATTGAGTTGATCTCACAACTGGAAAAATTAATTGTAGAACTAAATCAGTATATATCTAAACTAGAACTTAAAAAAAGCGGAAGTGGAAAGGCTCAAAAAGGAATTGGAGAACTGTCTTTTTGAGATAGTGCAGTTAAAGTTACGAAATGAGGAGGGTTTTGTAATGTCATTGGTTTTGAAATCTAGAATAGCCAAGTTCCAAAATCTTAGAGAAGTTAAGACTAATAAAAGTTTGTCAAACAAGGAAAAAGATGAAAGTATTTGTCTCCTGATGAAACGGCTGGAAATGAAGAATATTGCTCTGGCGAAAGCACACACATATGCTTATAAAGAATGTCATAAAGTTGCATCTTTATTTAAGAGAATTGAGTCTTTGATTCTCATTGAAGAGTAGAAAATCCTACTTCAAAAAGAGTTTGAAAGGTACAAGGACATGATTAAGGAATCATCTAGCTATCAAGTTCGGTTCAAGGAACAAGCTTTGAAAACAGAAACTGACTTCAAAGAAAAACTTCAAGTAGATTGTGGTGCCCTAGACATGAATAATTTAGAGCTACCTGGGTAAATAATAATATCTTAAAGCTATAGGTGGGACCCACCTCTATTTAAAAATGCTCACATCAACTTTCTAGTGAGTCCCACAACAAAAATTCAAAAAAAAATTACACGTCAGTAAATTTTTGGCCATATCAGTAGATAATTGACAGTGCCCTAACACGATTAGTGGTTAGGGTTCAATATGAATGTTTTCCAAATGTTAGGGTTCATTTTGAACGTTTTACAGACGTTAGGGCTCAATGTGAACAGCATGAAGCATTAGAATCCATTTTGTATATTAGTGTAAACATTAGGGTTCATTTAGCCATTTTGGCTTAATCCTAAACTTAGCTTGTTTACATGTGTTGCAATTAACACAAATTCTTTCAACATTATGACACATGTAAGGCCAAAATAAATGTTTGAGAAAAATATCTAAAGTCCTTTTAATGACAAAATAGCTCATCAACCTTCCCCATAGGCCTCAGGCACTAACAACTCTCTTAAAGAACTCCTGCACACACTTAATTTGTTTTTCTTAAACAAAACCTATCGTACTTAAATAAATTTACAAAGTTGTTTTCTTATAAGCCCTAAAGATACATATAAAATCATCATCATTCTCATATAATTATTTATCATCCTTAAAGCCTTAAAATTTTGCATACAATATAGAAATCATAGTGTACCCTTGGGATAATTCATCAACCATGACATTTTTCTCATTTTGCTTGTACTTGAATAAAGAAACATGTCAATAAACTCCATCCACTTGGCATGTTATTGATTTAACTTCTCTTACCTTTTCAGATAGTTCAAGGAGTCATGGTTAGTGTGAATAGTGAAGTCTTTATACCATAGATAATGTTTATATGTCTATAAAGCTCACACTAATGCATGAAACTCCTTGTCATAAGTTAGATGAATTAAGATCAGCTTTATCAAATTTCTCTCTAAAATAGGAAACTAGTTAATTTTATATATATATAAAGATATCAATACTTATTCTCAATACAAAACACTTAATTTCAAAAGTTTTAGGAAAGTTAGGAAAAGCTAATAAAGGAGTAAAGAAAATCCTTCTTTATTCAAATTAAAAGTACAATTTAGTTTACCACATTTAAAATCAGTGGACTTTTTGACAACTTAAGTGAGGAGTACAACTAGGGTACTAAAATCCTTCTTAAACCTCCTATCAAAATTAGCTAGGTAATAAAAACTCCTCATATTAGTTATAAATCTAGGTGTAGGTCACTCTTAAATAGCCTTAGCCTTCTCCTCGTCCACCTATACCCCTTTTGCACTCATAATAAATTCAAGAAAAATCACTTTATATCTATGTAAAATGAACACCTTTTTAGTTATTATATATTTTTTCTTATCTTCAAACATTCAAAATATTTTTACATGCACAACATACTCATTTAAAGTTGTCTTGTAGATAAGAATATTATCGAAATAAATAACTATAATTTTTTAATAAAAACACTTTAAAAATGGTTCATTAATCTCATGAACATATTAGGTATAGTAAATAATCCAAAAGGCATCATTAACTACTCATATAATCCATATTTCATTTTAGTGTATATCTTCTACCTATATCATTTTTTCATCCTATTTTATAGTCAAATTAATTTTGTGAACGCATAAGAATTGTGTAATTAATTAAGATTTTATTATTATTTTATTGACAATTTAATAGTTAACACACATCCTTTACAACTCATCCTTCTTAGAAACAAATAATACGTGAATAACACATAGACTTGTGCTATGTAAAACATGTTTTCTTTTATAAATTATCCTCAACTTGCCTTTATCGTTCCGTTGTCTCCTTTATATTACTTCTATAGGCTATTGGTTAATTAGGAATAATAGCATAGAGTATGAAATAAACAGGATATTCTTTTACTTTATTGGTGGTAAATCACTAGGAATATTATCAGGGAATACATCTTGGAAATCATATAACAAAGAAACAAAAATCCTGGACAAGAAATATCAAGATTGTTAATATTAAAATAATCTTCTTTGTACAAGAGTACAATTATAGGCTAATTACAATTAAAAAAAAACTCTCTTAACCTCACTCTCTCCAGTATACAAGCTCATTTATTTCTTTGTTTTTCTCTAAAACATTCTTTTTTTCTTTTACTAATTTTTTCTTTTCCATTTGTTGATCTCTTATCATTCTTTTCAACTCTCTCTTTTTTCTCACTCTCTCCTCTTAATATGAGTTGATTCTCATATACTTATTTAGATGTTAATGATATAAGTAAAAGTTTGGATCTTATATTTAACTTTCACTTTACTAGGCATTTTTCCTCCTTTTTTGGATGGTTCAATTTTGACCTTAAGGACAACCTTGTCATGTTTCTTCTAACTTAATTTCCATAAGGATGAAAAAAATTATATTTTAAGAGATTGTCCTTTCTTTTAAATTGCCTTTTGACCTTTATTATCATATGAAGTGTATCTTTCAGCTCTATATGATGTTGCAATTTTACCACGCTAGCATTCCCACAATTTAAACCATTTAAAACCTAATCATAATGGCTTCTTAATCGTCCTTTACAGTTACTTAAATTTTTACAATCTGAATCTCCTTATGGTATTTTTCAGCACTCTTTGATCTTTGAATGAGGCCTTACAATTTTTGAAACAAATCTTTATCATATTGATTAGGGGTAAATTGTCATCTTATAATATTAATAGACCTCGATAGTTCTCTTGCCTATTTATTAAAAGCTAATCCTGTTAAATAATAGTGTAGTCAATAAACACAATAACATTTAGTTTTATCTTCTTCTCTTTGGTATAATAGTGGTAAAAAATTAACTTTATCTTCTTCTTCCACTTTAAGTAGGCCTTACGGTCTTGGAATGAAAGAATTTTTATTTTAATATTTTTGTAGTTGCCATCTCACCTAGGCTCCCCTTTATATCCTTTATTTTGCTAATCACCTTAATATATATATCTACCCATATTATCTTTTTATAGTTGGTAATCATCTCGCAAGTCATCTCCCTCTTCTCTCTCATTGAAATCATTTTGGAGAACTTGCCATTGTTATCAAAGTAAATTAGAAACTTGTGGTTATTGTCACCTTTGAAAATTGATTATGACATTATCTTGTAACTCTAATTGATCTCTAATGTCTCCAATCATTGCATTCCTGCATTCAGGCTATCGTCCTAATCAAACATGCTTTAACATTTAAAAAAGTATCAAAAAAATCCTCGAAAAAATCCTTCATATTTCTCTCATTTAAAACTACTCAATTCACTCATGTTTCACTCTAAATTTTTGGCTTTTATCTAGTATGTTACTCTCACACTCTTACTTTTTACTACTCATTTCCTTTTTTATTCTTTGTCGAACTAATCAAAATAAATCGAGGAATAAGTATGTAGTATCCAATCTATCTTAAATCTTATTGGAGGCAAAGATAAGTAAGAAATGACTGAGAATAAATAAAAGAATTTAAATGATAACAAACAATTTTAATAGACTATGGAGTCTAATCAAAGTTATAATTAGTCAATAATCCTAAATTTCAAACATATCAAGAACATTTTCAGCAAAATTTAAGGTTGTTGCCATAATGAAACAAGAATTTCCAAACTTGGTTAGGAAAGTATAACAGTAGAAGTATTCTTTTCCTAACCATTTTTTTTTAATTTTAGGAACATTCTTTATTTCCTTGTTTATAAACTCCAAAAGATATTGAACAAAAGGCAATACATAAAAATGTAGGAAGAAGCAAAGAATAAAATTAACATAGGCAAGAACAAGAAAGAAGAATGTAGAAAAAGATAAAAAAGGGAATCAAGAAAAATAAAAATAAATAAACGATAGATATATCCTAACTTTAGTACCAAAGTTTTGATATCAAACTACTGTGAACCTTAAGGATGAGACCTTGAAACCTAACACACTTGATTTGTAATCATGCCCATTGCAGCTAAAACAAGATAAAGATAAAACCTTGATCCAATGATTATATGGAATCGTGAATTAAAGTTATAAAAGAATCTTCCTATCATTATGAAAAACTAGAACCAAAATTAAAAGATGAGTTGACTGCCAGGAGTAATTTTATAAGTTTGAAAAGTTTTTTGAAAAATAAAAAAGAAAACTCTCACACTTATGTTAATGATTTTAGATATGCTCACAACTGGAGACTGTAAATCGTCCTATGAATTTGTGAATTTAATCCATGCTCTTAACTGGTGACTGTAGATCTCACTGTAGCTTTGTAGAATGGTACACAATTTAGGTCACACTTGTGTTGAAAACCATGTCTCATCGTTAAATTGTCTAACAAATTATATGTGGTATTACATGACCATGTAAAAGGTCTTGTTCATATCGAAGTCTTTTCTAACCTTAGCTTGAATCAAGCAAACCATCGCTTGTCTTAAATTTTGGCTTAATTCTACAGATGTAACCACTTTTCTCACTATCCCATTAACTGCATCTTGAAGCCTCTTCTTTCTTATTCGCATTTTTGGCCTGATTGACAAACTCAAACGATTAAACATAACTTGAATTCTATCACTAAAAGTATTGGGAATAAAAAAAATCATTAATCATTTCAATTGTCCATTTCAAAATTAAATGTAATTATATTATTCATGTTCTTAGTTAACAAATAACAATAATAATAATAATCCATGTGTATTATACCATGGAATAGGATTTGAATATGTTACACTTTACGTTAATAATGTTCACGATAAAG
>JAOTAZ010109696.1:0-10029 GCA_025629785.1 Erythroxylum oxycarpum
TATATATTTTATATAATTTAAATATGATCTTAAAAATTAAACTTGAATATAAGGTATTGAATTTAACTTACATAGGTTTAATTCGGGTCATATGGTTCTGATAATAAATTTGAGCATTGAAACATGTACAGAATTGTACCAGATAACCCTAATTGCTTGGGGACGTTATTGGCTTAAGGATTGAAACATGTTTAATTTGTCCATCGAAGACCTCCGGTCAAAGATACGAAACTTGCGTCTTCTAACACATAGATGGTGTAACACAAACCTTGCACTACTTGCTTCCCTCGACATCAATACCTATTTCTTATTTTAACACTTGCTCACCTAGAAAAGCAAGCGGCCCAGATCTTTCTCTGTTTCTGAGTCGCTTACTCAACGATAGTCTTTATTTGCCTTCCTCTTTTATCGCTCTGTCTCTCCTCTGTTCTTCAATATTCGAGCTTTGCCACCATTATTTGTTCCTACCCTATGACCCAGAGTAATGCTTGATTTTTTCTGGTTTAGTAAGGTTCGGTTTCTTTTACTGATTTTTATTCATCTGGGTTTTGGAAAGTTTGAATCTTTTTCGTGTTTTCTCCTCTTAACTGTTTGTGGATTGAATAAAGGTGTGGCAGTGGAAATTTTGTTAATCTATATTGATTGGTGAGAACGTCGTATTTGTATGTGAAATCTTTCTTCTTTCGTTAATGCATTGTATCTATGTTTCATGGGTTTATTGGAGCATAATCTGTTTAATTGTTGAAATATTTTCTTAACCCCTTTCGTTTTTCTCTCTGAAAGGTTTTTACTTCAGATAGTTCCTGTCCTCTATAATTCCTGTGTGACTTTCTAGTAAACCTGTATTATGTGAGCAAAAACAACTCTCCTTTCAGTCGTTTTTATAATGTATACCATGGTGTTTTAACGTCTTATAGTAATATTTTAGATGGTTATTAAGTAATCTAGTGGCAATTGATGTAACTATTTCAAATAACTAACTTCTCTCTTCCTTCATACCTTGACTGAATTATGTGTAGATTAATGAAGTTTCCTATTGAAGATTGAATTCCCAGTGCCAAAATGTGCATGAAGAGCTAAAAAAAAAATCGTAGACGAAAGATACTGTGGCCCTCTGGAGAACTTGAAAGCATGTGACGAAGTCTGGAATCAATAATGCTGAGTTAATACGATTATTTTTGGGTAATTAAATAAAGATATAAACACTGGCAACCCCCACGAATGCGTGTAACCAATTGTGGCTTTGTTTCTCCCCTAGGGCGTGTTTTTCCTGTTCTTTTTGTCTGATGTATAACTGATTGTTTGATTTAGCTGCCAGCTTCTCCATTAAAGAAAGAATAGGTATATACAAATGAAAAGGAGCACATGGTTGCTGTGGGTTTACTTTTTCCTTTTGGAAAGAGGAGCAGGATAGAATAATGCGCGATGTTTCCCTAGGAACTTCTACGAAAAAGACCTATTTCCAAAATTGACATTGCTTCATTCTAGAATTAATTGAACTATCCTTCTTCACTTTGAAATCATATAATGATGCAGTGAACTTTTGCTCTGCAGTACTAATTTTGAGGGCCAGACTGCAATGTATGCTAGGAGAATAAGGGGTAGAAATCAGAGATGGGGTTCAGTCTTTCAGCAATCTAAATATTTCACCAAGCTAAACTACCAGGATCAGCCTTGTCGATATTTGAGCTGTATCAATGGATTGGGGTGCTTTACTTCACATGGGACATTTATCAGAAGATACCTGTTAGATTCAACCTCATCTAGAAGCATTGAGCAAGCGAAGAGTTATGTAACTCTCCATTCAAGATCCTTATGTTTTAATAATAGTCAAATTCGCACCTTTAGTTCACAAGGTGATGGAAGGGGTACAAGTGAGGATGAGCATGCATCTATGGTAGATGGGCCTGATTTTGATGGCGGAAAGCATAGTCAGAAGACATTAAGGGAAGATGCTAGGGGCTGTGATGGACATGCTCAACTTGCAGAACTAGATCAAAAAGAATGGCTTTCTAATGAGAAGTTTTTAATTGAAAGTAAAAAGAAGGAATCTCCGTTCTTAACAAGACGTGAAAAGTTTAAGAATGAGTTTTTGCGCAGGGTCATTCCTTGGGAAAAGATACATGTATCTTTGAAAACTTTTCCCTACTACCTCAAGTAAATATTATTTCTTTTGAATTTTATCTTTTCATTTCTATAAGAAGCAAATTTGTAGCATTCGGTTATTCTTAATTTGTGAAGAAGAATTAACAACTTGCTTTCTCATGTAGTGCAAATGCCAAAAGTATTTTGGTGGAATGTGTTGAGTCCCATTTCAAGCATAATAACCTCACCAATTCTTATGGGGCACGTCTAAAGTCATCAATCGGAAGAATATTGCTTCAGAGCACCCCAGGTAAACATGAATGGTCTTTTATGCATATGCTATGATTTTTATCATGAACAGTTTTCCTTTAAGTTTCATGGTGATTATTTATGGTTGATGCTACTTTCAGGCACTGAGCTTTATCGGGAGAGAATAGTTAAGGCTCTTGCACAGGATTTACAAGTTCCCTTATTGGTGCTTGACAGTAGTGTTCTTGCCCCTTATGTAAGAAGATGAGGATTGCTTGAAACCCTATTGTTCGGCAATTAATTATGTTTCTATTTTTCAAAAAATATTCATGCATTGTTTGTCTTTTCTTGTAGGATTTGGCTGATGATTCAGAATGTGAATCTGATGATAACACAGAATCTGGAGAGGAGTGTAATTCAGAGTCGGAAGTTGATGATGAGAATGAAGCAATTACTGAAGAAGAATGGACCAGCAGTGCTGAGGCACGATCTGACGCTGATGATGATGTGGTTGACATGGAGGCAACTGCTGAGGCAGCCATCAAGAAACTTGTTCCTTTCAATCTTGAAGAGTTTGCAAAGGTAGATCTTATGAGGTGATGGGGTTGTATTGAATAGATTGTTTGTTAAATACGGAAATAGACTTATCTATAAAAAAATTTTCACTTTATTTTAAAGTTTAGACTCTAAATGCAAGTCTAATTTTAGGTCCATGCCTTCATGCATTGACTCATTTGAATAGCCCAATAGATCTAACAGTTGAAAAAACTGACGTTTTCTAGTCCTATTGCTACTGCTTCTTTTAGGGTATTATTTATGAGTTAAGTGCAGTAGCAGACTACGGGACATTTATCTAATTGTACTTGATTGAGAAAGTAGCAATTTCGATTATGGTTATGTTAAGAGTTGATATAAGATCAGTCTTGAGCCTCATCTAACATCTTTAACATTCCAGTTGAATGGTTTTTAACATGATATTGGAGCTTTTATTACAAGCAGGTCTTTTAGCTTGTACTCCCCAGACTTTCTGTGACAATGATGTTTTTGTTCAACTTCAGCTATTGAAGATTTAGTTTTAGTTCACTACAAGGTGTCATGAGCCCTCGTTTTGCTAGCTTTTTCAAGTCTAGTCTTGAACCTCATCTGACAGTTTGGACTCTTGAGTTTGAATGGTTCTTTAAAACTTGTTCAAAAGAGAAGAAAAGGAATATCATGCTTATATACGAAATTGTCTAAAAATAATCTTTGTAGTATAATTTCTGAATTTTTTTCATAGTTGGCCTTCTGGACTGATTGTTTCTCATCTAGAGCGGATCTGACTAAACTTATCATACAGCTGAATTACTTTCTGAAAGAACGAAAAAGGAATTCTAAAGTTGAAATATGTTAAGCCTCATTAAGGTGTCAATGCCATTGGCTGTGGACCTGCATTCATTTAAGTACTAAAAAAGAGTATCAATGCTGATACATGCTTGCATACGTTTGTGTATGTATTCTGAGATGTTAGCAGTGCTGGTCTATAAAGAAATGCCTTCCTCTGATAAAAGACGACAGAGCAACTTATTTGTTTCCTCTTACCACAATTTGTCATGTCCAGGATTTTGTTTCTTTTTTTGAGCTTTGAAATACTATTGTGTAAGGAGATACTTGTTATCTTTGTCTAATAATCTGGAGTGTAAACTGAGTCCTAATTCTGGAGATGCTTCTTTACAGAGAGTCTCTGGAGAACCTGATGGTTCCTCAAAGTCCTCAAATTCCAAGGATGCTGACTCATCAGACAATTCAAGACGACCTCTTAGGAAGGGTAACAAAATTTTCAAATGCCTTGCATCATCAAACTCCCTAGCTTTTCTTATTCCCTCATCCTTCCCCCCTCCTTTTTTTAATAATAATTATTAACTTCCTGTTTCAATTTCTACATTTATTTCCTTGTTTCTTGTTGATCAAGTGGATTGTGTATGTGATATCATTTTAATGTGCTCAACCTCTCTCTATCATCAACCTCCTGTGAATTTTGGCTCAACATTAGATCTCTTTCTTCTTTCAGGAATGCCTTTGACAAAGTACATTATATGGCTCCAGAGAGACATGCTTTTTGGATCTAATTATTTTTAAATACATTTCAAGTTTGTAGTTATAAGTTGCTAACAAGTTTGTGATTCCATGCGTCTTACTGAAAATTAATTTTGATTTTTCAATTCACTTACTAGGAAGGTGCATCTTGCATTCTCTTCTGCTGTTTTATTTTAGTATAGTGTTATTCTTCTGTTGGGAGAACTTTTCTATGCAACTATATTTTCCTGTTGTTTTCACTCTATCAAACTGTTGTCCCCTACTTCAACCAGTAGTCAATTAAATAATTGTGCATATTTGTGATTGATTTTTGGTATTGTTAGCACCTGATTCACACTTAGAATGGTGGTGGTTGAGTTTTTTGTGGTAGATTGTTTTGGAGGTGTCTAATTCTGTAGAGGCGTTGCATGCTTTATTATGTGAAAATGATTTCAACTTATTATTGAAAAGTGCCTATCTCTTTGGATTGGATACTTGACCTCTCCAAACATATGAAAAGATGAAAATGAAATTTTCAGAAATTATATTTCATCACCACATTTTGGTCCATTTATTTATACTCTCACTTGACTTTCGTTTGCTAGGGGACCGGGTGAAGTACACTGGACCTTCTGTACGAATTGAAGCTGATGACAGGTTTGCTACTTCATTTTTTGACTGTGTGAATCGTTAACATGGTTTAAAGATGTATGATGCTTCATGTATAAAACAATTTCCTTCTTGTTTTAAAAGACTTGCTATGTAATACTTAGATATACTTAATCTAAATACTGTTGCAAAGGATACTTGCCCAAAGTTTATAGAGATACAACAAATTGGCCCTTTTTTATGCTATCCCCTGAAGTTGCATCTCCTACTCAGTAAATTATTCACTGGAGGCTATATAACATATGCAAGCTACCTTATATTTTGATTTATATTCTTGTATAGTTGCTTGTTGTCCCTATGCACACCAATATCAGTTTGCTATTCAATTAGATGTTTATGAATTAGTAATTATTCTACGCAGATTTTGTCTGCCATATGCCCAGTTATGGATTGTTTGACTTTTATTTTCCTTTTATGTGGAATGATATAATCAAAGAAGTTAGTCCAGTTGGGACGAGCAGTAACCTCTTGCCTTGTCAGCATGGGCTCTAGGGAGTAATCCGGGACTAAAATCTTGAATACATTAGACTGGTGTTGCACCCCTAAGATTACCTAGTAAAAGCTGTAAATACCAAAAGAAAATGTGGAATGATTTCTCTTTTGATGTTCACACACATTCATGGAGTATTTCCTGGATTTCATTTTTTGTTTTCCTTGATTCTGATCCTCTTTCATGCCTAGAAAGTGGTTTATCAGTTTTTTATTCAAAATAAACCTGGTCTTTTTACTTTTGAAGAGATTATGTTCACATGTGGAATTGGAACTTTGGTGAGCATTTGAAGATAATGCAGAGTTGAGCTGTAAATTGGCTTAAGCTAAAACATGGTTCATGGTCTGTCTTTCAAAGATCATTTGGCATGAACTTACCTCCCCAACAAACTTTGACATCACAGGATCATACTGGGGAAGATTTCAACCACTGAGGGTCTGAAAAATGCCTATACCAATATTCGTGGCAGGTGGGTTGGTAAGTCCTCATGGTGTCTTGAAGGAAACACATGGGGTCCTGCTATTGGCATTTATGATGGGAGATTTGTACGTTCTGACCAACTAGTGAAACGAAACTGTAGGAGTTCGAAGGAAAAAACAGTAGGTTGCAGCTAGAAATGCAAAGTTGTACCTTTTGTGTTTCTGTTGTTGTAAAGCAAACCCTACGTAAAACCTGTGAAGAATATTTAGCAACAAGTATTTCTCATAATTTGTTTCTTGTGCTCGAGATAAAAGAAACCTTTTTGTAGATGTGCTTCTCTATGTGTATCACTCTTGTACACATATAGACCCTGCTGATTCCCTTCAGATAGAACCATAAGTTCTGTGATTATTAGACACTAGAAGCCAATTCGTTTTACGGTAGTGATTTACTGTATAAATTATGAATGACACAGCTACATTAGTCAATGGCTTTTAGAATGAGTGAATCTGATGTCTGTGGCTAGGTGGTAAATAAAGTGCTTCATGGCTGGTGTTGCTTGCTATACCTTGATGATGGTCCGAATTCCTCTGAACTTGCATTTCATGAATTGTTGCTTTGATTGGTAACTTTTACTTTTTTGAGTTCTATAAAGAGACGTTGAATCGTTAAGCTTTTCAGGTTATTTTCTCTGGCTATTCTTCTTTTTATGTCTGTTCAGAGTTGTTACTTTGTTGTGATTTTTGTTTCTTTTACTCTATGCTTGCTATTTCTTTAACAACTGGAGATCTAGTTCTGTTTCTGGTATGTTAGTACAGAATGTTTACTTGCAATATCAGTCCTGTACTAATGTGTATCACCAAGCTCCAAAGATTGGAGTTTGGACAATGATGAAAAGATTGGACCTTTGGAGCTTTCATGTCTTTATGGTAGTTACCTTGTTGGGATCTTACTAATAGTTGATTGTAATGACAGGCCTTTATCAAGTGGTCAACGTGGGGAGGTATATGAGTTGAATGGAGATCGAGTTGCTGTTATATTGGATTTAACAGGTGAAATTGAAACTGACAAAGATAAGGATGAGCAGCCTGTGGATCAATCTGTGAAAGCCCCAGTTTATTGGATAGATGGTAAACTTCTTGCATTTGTAAGGGTCGCTTTCCACCTATTTGGGAATAGATCATTCTATGAAGTGCATGAAATTGAACAGAAGAATATACGAGATTCAAGATTCAGAAACTACCGAATACTTTCTTTCCTCATATGCTTTACTTCCTATAACAACCTTTGTGAATCGTTCTAAAATGCATTTTGGATGCTATCTTTTATAATAGGAACTTTCTTGTCAGTTTTTAATGAATAATATGATAAAATCTTGTCTAGAGTTTCTTGCTGCTTTTGAGTGTCCATGTCTCCTTGATTATCCTTACATCATTTTTCTTCGCATAATTACTACGTGATGGACCATTATTATGTTCTTTTGCATTATACTTGTTCTTTGCAGAAGATTTGGAAGTACGGCAACTTTTTTTGCCCTTCTCAGTGCAAGTAATTGTATATGCTCCTTGGTTGTAAATTAACCGAGTAGTTTTTGTTTTAGTTAAGGACATTGAGCGTGACACTGATGCTGAGGCAGAAGATTGTTATATAGCTATGGAGGCTTTATCTGAGGTATGAATGCTCTATAAATTTCCTTCTCCTGACTTCTGTTCTTCTTGTTCATTTTTAATTTGGGTTGTTTCTTTTTGTTTTTGTGCAGGTTTTGCATTCAATACACCCCCTTATTGTCTATTTTCCAGACATTTCTCTATGGCTGTCTAGAGCAGTTCCCAAGCCAAATCGGAGGGAGTTTTTCCTCAAGGTGCAGGAAATGTTTGATAAGGTACCAGGCCCTGTTGTTTTCATATGTGGCCAAAACAAAGTTGAAAGTGGGTCAAAGGAGAAAGAAAACATTGTAAGTTTAAGATCTTGTATTAAGATAAAGATTATGTTAAAACGGTTGCCTTTTTTACCATTGTATAATCTATGCAATGGTCTATCTTTGTTTCTTTTACTGATTTTCTTTAGAATCTGATGTTAAGCAGACAATGATATTCCCAAACTTTGGTCGTTTGGCTAAGCTGGTGAGTGTTTAATAACTTGAAAAATGTTATGCATTATGAGCAATCACTTGTAATATTTTTACTTCATTGTTTTTCCACAGCATCCGTTCTATCGTCCTTATTTCTCTTAGCTGATGGAAATTTCTAATGCTTGCTTCCAGCCTCTCTCCTTGAAACGGCTTACAGAAGGACTTAAAACGACAAAGAGATCTGATGACAATTATATAAATAAGATCTTCAGTAATGTCCTAACTGTAAATCCCCCAAAGGTACTTTGGATGCAATAAACTTCAAAAGTTGATATGCTATATGTGCAGGGTTAAATTTCTAAATATCTTATTTATCTGAGGAGAAGGAGCCAGGATTCAATTTTTATACTGATTCTCGGTCACTGCACAACATTCATTTTTCATTTTCTAATCATATTTAAATGAAATGGTATTTCTAGGCTGTTGATTCAAAGGTGTAATCTTTTGGCAATTTCATGGAGTCTTCAAATTAAAGTTCTATGTTAGGGCGTTTAAAATGAAAAGCCAGTTCCAATATGCAAGCCTGCCAAGTTTTGCCATGCATGAGCTTTGCAATTTACAGCCTGGATAAGAAAAAATGCAATTATGGTTTGGTCTTTTCAACTTGTGTTCTGGGGATCATTCTAATGGTTTCCAAAGAGTACCAGAAAGGCAACTGAAACTTCTGAAGAGAAGTGATTTGAACTTTGTATGCAGGATGTTTGAGTAGATTACTTTAAATGGTGCACTTTCCTGTTATGCTTTAAATGAAACCTAGGCTTACATTGAGGACAGGGATGTCTAGAAACTTGAAACGTAAGCTTACTGTCAACTGACTATAAGCTATAGCATTGAGGATGGAGATATCTAGAAACTAGAAATGTAAGCTTACTATCAATTGACTATAAGTATAGCATTGATAACCTGCTGTATAAGTCATATAGAGTTTCTTTCTCAATTACATCTGGAATTCTGCCACAATTTTTAGTCTGTTTGATCACCGGATATTTTTTCGGTTTTCTTAACATTTCCATTGTTTACCACATTTACAGGAGGAAGAACTCCTTAAGACATTTAATAAACAGATTGAAGAGGACCGAAGAATCGTGATAGCAAGGAGCAATATGAATGAACTACAGAAGGTAGAATCTAACCATTCTTCTGGATCATAGTGCTGTTTTGCGTAGTTTGCTGAGTGTTTGGGTTTTGCAATTGCTTGTTGTGTACTGACCAAGCAATTTGATAGCCCCGCTTTGCACTTCCTATTGTTTTAACTTTTTTTTCCTTTGAAATGCAGGTTCTAGAAGAAAATGAGATGTCATGCATGGACCTGTTGCATGTAAATACTGATGGTGTGATACTGACTCGTCAAAGTAAGAAGTTAAAACTGAAAGAACAGATTTTAATTCTAGCATCTGAAATTTTAGAATAATGTGGGAAACAGGTTTTCAAAGTAACTCTGACCTCTAGAATTTATAATAATTCGGGAAGCGAGTTGTTCAAATTAATGCAGTTTGTTCTCTTTTTACTGATTGTAGATGAAACTTTGTTCGCAGGGGCTGAAAAAGTTGTGGGCTGGGCCAAGAATCATTACTTGTCAGGTTGTCTGCTTCCATCCGTAAAAGGTGATCGGTTGTCACTGCCTCGTGAAAGGTGTGCAAGTTTATACCATGAATATTACTAAGATGATTTTTATTCTTGAGGCTAATTGCTATCGTTTCAACATAAAGCCTTGAGGTTGCAATTATGAGGTTGAGGGAGCAAGAAACTGTAGTACGGAAGCCATCACAAAACTTGAAGGCATGTATAACATTTACACTTCCTTATTGCTTATTAGAATGTAAACCTTTATATTGTGCTTGGTTCTGATGATTGGAAAAAATCGGCAGAACCTTGCTAAGGATGAGTACGAAAGCAACTTCGTTTCAGCCGTGGTACCTCCTGGTGAAATTGG
>JAOTAZ010109793.1:0-10021 GCA_025629785.1 Erythroxylum oxycarpum
GATTATCGAAGCCTTATGAATTTCCTTTGAATGTTGTTTGAATGAGAACTTGGTTGTTATAGGAAACCAAGCAAACCGGATCCAAGAGCATGAGGAAGGACAACATTGAACTTGGATTATCAAGCGAAATTAGGTAGGTAATATATTTATAGTTGTGTATGGGCAAATTGTCTTGCTTGCTTGCTTGTATATTGTATGTTAAATTGCTTGTTTTGAATTATGGAAATTGTTGAAAATGCATTGTGATTGTGATCATATATTGCCTTGAAAAATATCATGGCATTTTGTATGAATGAAAAGAATGAGAAAGCATGATGGGCATGAAAAGTACAAATGTGTGTGAAATGAGTTAAGCATTGAAATTTGATTGTGTTTGGGCAATAGAGGAACGTTTCGTTAGTCACGTGCATGTTAACATATAGCCTTCTCCTAGCTGCCCGCTTAAGGCCACGAGATCTTGAGAAATCGGACTCATTTCGTTCATGGTATAAACTTCGGTTTATCCGTTTTGTTCCACGGGACTCTCGAGTCATTTGTTATGCATTTCATCATTGATTGGTTAAGCATGATGCATAATTGAGTGTTATGTTGTGATAGAAAAATTACATGACATGTTCTTTGTGATGACATCTTGGTAATATGAGTTGTGAGTTAAATTACTGAGTATTGAATTGTTACATGTATATATATATGCTCAAATGTGAGGCTCATTGCCAATGGCTATAAATGTATAAGCCACTGAGCTTCGCAACTCACCCCATTACCTTCCACTCCTTAAGTGTAGAACGAGAAGATCATTGATCCATGCAAAGCATCGGAAACTCCAAGATAGTTAGAGAGTTTTGTACTATGTTAGTAATTTTGGTTAGCTTTATGAGCATATCAACATTGAGCATCATTTGGTATTTGTATTAAGCTTTGATATGTATGATGATATGTAGTAAAGTTTGTTCAATCTCTTTGGAATTGTATTAACATGAAGAATTGAAGTTTCTTTTGAGTATGAGTATGTTTAGCTTGTGGTTAGATTTGGAGGTATGTGTTTGTTTGAATGTTTGGATGTCGGATTTCAGATTCTGAGATTTTCGCCGTGGCAAACTTTTCCCGAACGGTCCATGGAGGCAACTCCATGGGTTCGTTGCGCTGAACTCCCCTTTTTCCTACTTCGTCGCGGCCAAGAATTACTTCTACCACGGTGAACTCCTCTTTGCTGCCACGCTGAGATTTGTTTTAATTGCAATACTTTCCGTTTTTATCTCACACGAATTTTTCAACCAGTCACCTTGGGATTAGCCTTGGGGTCGGGTCTCGGGCCTCACTTTCTTTGGTTTTGGGAGTCAATAGTTGGGCTCTAGAAATGGGATCCAACAGTAATAATTGGAAAGTGTCTCATGAGCATTTCATATGCATATTGTTAAGTATGTCTGTTGGAATGAAATGCCAAATTTACCTATGCTTGAGTGAAGATATGATATTTGTGTAAAGTGTTGTATGTGATTATATGTTATGTGAGACAATGTGCTGCAATAATTGAGTGAACCATCGATGATGTTTATCTCATTGAGTTTGCAAAACTCATCAAAATTACAACGTTGTCTTTTCAGGACCAAAAGATGACTCTAGCTATTAAAGAGGCTCTACCAGTCTTGTAGATTGTAATTGGCAAGAGAAGTCATGGCTCAAAGATCAGCCAGCTGGGATTTTTGGACAGATTAGTTAGATTGTGTATATTTTCCTCTTTCATGTAGTACTTTTGTATTAGGTTTTGATGATGTACATATAGAAAATGTTGAAAGACACAATGTAGACATCTAGGGTTTATGAAATGAAATGAGGAAAAAGTTAGTTTAAAAATATTGTGATTTTCTTATGATGCTTTATAAGTGAATTATAATACCATGCCACGTGAAGTGAATGTAGTGATCGATCGTAGCTTACCCTTATCGTAGGATATGTACCGGAATGACCTCCAGGCGTCTCGATATGTACCCTGCTGTAAGCGGGCGCTACAGTGATGAATGAATGCGTAGATTATGGATCTAGCAATTCAAATGCCTCAAATTGAAAGACATGTAACACCACCTGCAACGACTTCTAGGGAGTCTTGAGCCTCTTATTTGGTGATGGCATAGATCCTGGCCTAGGACTACCATTGTGTTGGCCCCTGAATTTTTCTTGATGAATAAGCATGACTTAAATTAATTATGAGGTTTGATAGATTAATTTTGGAGTTAATTAGCATGTCAATGTTAGTAGGATTTTATTTTATGGGTTAGTTAAATTAAAGTGTTACGAGTGTATAGCATAAAGGGCATTTTACGCAAGTCACTTAAGGATGATGGAACATAAGCTTATAAGGAAGGGTAAAATGGACTTTTTGGATTCATTAAGGGTAAAAAGGGGAAGAAGGAAGAGTTGTCTTGCTTTTAAAGAGGAAGAAACGAAAATAGAAGAGAGTGTTGTTGGAGAGAAAAGAAAGGATAGAAAGAAAGCTAATCTAGGTTTCAATTTTTCTTAGTTTTAAAGAGTGATTTTGAAGTTGTTCAAGAAGGGAAAAAGGAAGAGGAAGATTAGAGCTTCCATTATAGCTAAGAAACTCATTGTTTGGTGAAGATTCAAGGTAAGTTTATGTTTAATCTTTTAGATTTTTGGAAGGGTTTTGGTTTAAAGAGCTTAGGAAATACATGGGTTTAAGTATTTTAGGATCACTTTCATGCATAGGTTTCTTTGGGTTTTCCAATTTGAATTCCTATTGAATGGGGATTTTTGCCAATGTTGAAGGGAGGCAAGAGAGGTAAGAGGAGCAAGAGGAGAGGCATCTTTGAGCAAGTTTTCAAGCAAGGAAATTAAGGTGGGTTACACTTTTATAGTTAAGTAATAAGCCATTAATGTTTCTTTCAAGAAATGGAAATAAATTATTTTCAACTACTTTATTCATATGAATTTATTCCATTTTAAATGCTTTAAGAATGTGCTACATGTTTGTGTATAAATTGTGTTATTGGTTTATGAAATGAATGATGGAAATGATTTTGAAAGAATATTGGTTTTTGAAACGATATTACGGTTATGAAATCAAGTTTTGAAAATGTGCCAATTTGGGCAATATGTTTACAAGATATGAAATGCATGATTATGTGGGTTTGTGGTGGTCCCCTAAGTTAAGTCAAGTGCACTTTGACAAAATGCTTCTCCCACCTGCCCGCTAGTAGCATAAAGCTCCTTCATGGACTCCCCTGAGTTCATGGCTATGCAAGACCATTAAGTGGGATTACGGTAGTACGTTATGTTCACGGCTGTACAAGACTATTATATGGAAATGTATAGTACGTTCTGTTTTTGGATCCATCCAAACCATTTCGATGTGCTTATGTGCTCATGATATGTTGACAAGATTGATGCATACATGATTTGTGTTATTGTGAATTTGGTTGAGAATTTGAGAAATATGTGCTTTATGATTCAATGTGAATTTTTACAATGGAAATGAATATTTCAATGGTTTTGCTTGTTACCGGTTATAAAATTGTTAACCACAAGCTTTAAGCTCAACCCTCCATTTCCATCCCATCCTCAGGTGAAGAGCATGAGATCGAGAAACCAATAGTCGAGGCATCACTCCACTTTTGCAATATTTTTGTATTTTAAGTTAGTTTTGTAAAACAAGGCTTTAGTCGCATTTTGAGCAATTCTAGTTTATGTAAACTTTTTATTTTTGATTATGATGTATTATGGCTTGAAACGCCCATTAAAGCCTTATAATACTCTTATCTTTTGATATTAATGAAATATGTTGGTGTTTTGTCCATACTTTCCAAATCTTTACATTGCATTTTTTCAGCTTTTCAAAGGGGCAGGAATTGTGTTATGACTTTAGGGAAAAAACTGTATTAATCTAGGCTGAATTAGATAAAGTTGTCTTCTTGGAATTTGTAGCTTGTCTTTCTAGCTTTCCAACGATATAAAGTATGAAATTTTTGGATATCGGAGTTGAGAGATATGACCTTTATAAGTTGGTGATGCTACATAGGATGTATATTAGGACAGCTATAGTAAATGATGAGATATAGTTAAATGTGATGAATCAAATGAGTTGAGATTTGAGAGTTTTATGAGATCAATTTGGTGTTTGAATTGTTAAGAAGTGATATTGCATTAGAAGAGTTGAATTCGGAAAGATTACGAGTGAAAGTGATGTTAGAATGGATGTAGGAACCATTGGAAAGACTTTGGAGGGGCTTAGGTATCACCTAGATCCATAAAATGGACAATAGGTCGTTAAACGAACTTTCTCGGGTTTGCAGGACCCCCAGCCTCGCCCATGTCCGTTAAACAAACCTTCACGGGGCTGGAACCCCATGTATGTCCGTTAGGTGGAGGTGTATGTCTGTTTAACGGATATACACTGTACACTTTCGAAAATTCCCATTTTTGACCTTTAAATGGCAAAATCTCTCTTCAGATCTTCATGAAAGTTGTATATCTAGAAGCCTTCTTCAAAAACGTCCTAATATGACCTTAATTTGACATCTCTAGTGAAAGTTATGCCAATTGTCCCAAGACAGGTACAATATGATCGAGGACATAATTATGTTGGATTCTTTTGGCCATAACTTCATCATCCGACCTCCAAATGAAGTGATTCTCTAACCAATAGATTTGTAACACCTCTTCCTACCTCTCCATAAAAATTGGTAGCCTTTGGTGTTGATTTGGAAAATATTGATGGAAAGAAAGTGAGGGAAGCGGTTGGAAGGGCATGAATTGGTTATGAACATAGGGATTTTTGGGATGTTATGCGAATGAAGATTAACTGATGATGACCAATGAGGGTTCATTGAAATAACCCTACAGGGTTATATGCTCACGGTTTATGACTCCAAATGTTAGGCTCTAGAAACGAGATCCAACATATTGGTTGCTGTACATCTTAATTCTCGTCCTGGCACTAAGACCTGTAGAGCTTACTCTACCTCTGCTTTTGCCTCTTTGTCCTATACCACCAGCTCTACTCTCCTAAACAGTCATTTTCAGTTACTGATCCTCCTCTAACTCCCGACTGTGCTACAACAATAGCAGGCAATCTCTGATTTGATGCTTGAAGGAGCCACAACATAGGCAAGCTCCTAATAACTCCCAACATTCACTACCATGTCTCTTCCCATAGTGCTCACAGCTAGGCATTTGTGGTGGTTTCCTAATATAAGTCTACCTTTTAGACACCTAACCTCTACCAAATTAACCACAATCGCCTTTTGGCCTAAACCCTAACTATCTCGATCTCGACTGTAATCATGATGGTCTACTCTGGCATTTACTGAATCTTCTTTCAAAATCAGCTTGAAATTCTGCAGGCCTCTTCATTCCAGACTCCTACCTGTACTCTACTTGTCCATCTTTCAGTAGCTACTTAATTCTAATAGAAGCATCTCTCAGCTCAGTGAAGCTACTTAAATTGGTAATTGTCAACCTCGTTCTGATTTCCATGTTTAGCCCATCTTCAAACTGTCTACATTTATCCTTCTTAGTCGGAATCAAGGTTGTAGCATACCCCATCAATTCATTAGACCATAATTTATACTTAGTTACTGTGAGATTCCCCTGTTTCAAATCAAGGAACTCCTTCATCTTTCTACCCAAGTAGATCTTGGGCATATAAGTCTCTTTAAAGACCCTTAAAAAGTCTTCCCAAGCCAATCTACATGGACGAATAGAACTACTGGGAAGGCCTTCTACCACTGATAAGCTAGATCTTGTAGTAACGAGATGGCATAATCAAACCTCTCATCCTATTCACAATCCATCTGGTTCAATATTCTTTCTGTCCTCTCTAACCAGCTCTCTGTCTCAGTATTGTCTGTACTTCCATAAAAGTCTGCAGCTCCCTCTTTTCTAAGCTTGTCGTACCTCCTTTCTCTCCTCTCAGGTACTCTTGGGGCATTGGCTCAAACTGGGGCATAGAAGACTCTTTATTGGCTCCTATTTACTCAAGGTCAGCTGATTCGACAACTCGGTCTCTTATGGCGGACGACCTATAACAGAAAATAATTGTGATCACTATACGAATTTCTCACCAGATATCATATTAAATGACTCTTGTATGTCCCTAGAGATTCCAAACCATGCTTTGATACCAGCATTGTAACATCCAACTTCCATAGAGCATATACCCGACATTCTAGAGAACATTCTAGCACAAAGCCCATAGAATCGACATATTAGAGCAGTCATATCACTTATTTTGGCATCATATAGAACATAAACATTAAAAAAAACTAAGTTCTCTCATTTCATTCATAAGCATAAGTACACATTGTCATTACATTCCTTGTGAATTGATTCATAAACATCAATATCCATTGTGTTATTACACTCATAACTCCTGTTTATACAATACATGACATGTCAAAGTTCACAACTATATATAATGAATATAACATAAAACTAGGTATTGGACCAAAATATCTTAGCTAGACGCTTCAGTATCAACTGACCAGGCCTTTGAGCCATTCTTGGTTCCAAAATGGACAATGCTAGGTTGATACTAGATTGTCTTAGGAAAAAGATTATCCCGGTATCTAAAAATCAACGATGCAATTTTGATGAGTTTGCGAACTCAGTGAGTGAACCATCATCGACGTGTTCACTCGAGTCAAGACACAATATTGCAATCACATATAATCCAAGTTCTCAAACAAATCAAATTATTTAAAATCAAATCCCAATTATCACACCATTTAATAGTCTACCAAATCACAATATATGTATCTCACATTTTAACAAGCACATTGGGGACATAAACATTTTATATTACTATTTCAACATAATTCAGTAAATTCCTCACAACAATTCACATAACACATACATGACATATATATATGTAAATGCACATGTGACTCACTTTGTTTTTAATTTTGTTGTGGTCGAGCACCTATTTAACTATCCCGTATCCGTTGCAAATACCGGGTTCATTTCAGATACTGTCCCATACCTATTATGGATACTGACCTCATTTCATATATTGTCTTGTACTCATTGTGGATACCAGGCTCATTAATCGTTGAGCTTGTGGCTCTGTGTGCACATTTATGAGCTTTAAGCTCCTTTTTCTCTTTCGTCGCTCCGGTCATAACTCCTTTATCTGATTATATATATCAATGTCGTAACATGAATCATTTGACATAATATGCTAGCAATCACTTTCATCAGGTGTACACAGTCATTTATCACATTCGTCAGACCCAAGTATGGCATTCAACATTTAGTTGAACATTTATTTTCTACATTCACATAAACTTAGTTAACACTCCAAATACAATCCTGAATATTGAACTCCTCAAACAAACAATTGTTCGGAATCATCAATATCACAATCATATCAATATCATTTCAATATATATAGATTTAAGGATTAAACAAAAACAATCCAATTAGAAGAACATATCTAGTTGAGATCACACATCTAGGTCACTCACAGTTTGCTCCAGATTAGCTATTGTCTTGACGATCCAGAAATCTCTGGATGTTATCAGTCAATTTGTGCTTCTATATCATACAATACACACATATTTACACATTACTAACTTATTTAATCAAATAAGTGCTTAATCTTACACATGTATATGTGTTATGTTCAATGCATATTCAATTGACTATCCCAGGTATGTAACCTTACACACAAATCTTACTCACTCATTCATCTTAGCTTGTGTTCATAAGAACATCCTTATACTGTTGACATCTCATACTTTCCAAATTCATATCCATTGATATCAAACAACTCATTTCTTAAATTGTACATCATTTAAGAATCTAAAGTTGTCAAATACTTAATCAATTGATTCAACATCAAACTAAGCTCATTTTAAGCTCTAATTAAATCTTAAAGTATCAATGTATATTGTTTTATCCTTATATGACTCAACTAAAACATAGAACACAAACTCTCCTTTCTGCCAAGCATTTCCATGATCATGGAAAGGAACCATACAATTCCCACGATCATGGAATATGTGATCCGAGACCCACTTTCCTTTTTCTTTAAATCTTTTTCTTCAAATTTTCTTCCAAACTCTAACTCCTTCATGATAGCTCTTTAACTATACCTCACTTATACTTCAAGGATACTTCATTTTCTCATCATTTCATCTCAAACTTCAAGACAAAATCATTCAATTGACAATTCATAAACAATTTATCACTTAGGCATCATCAACCAAACAAATGCTTTCATTTAATATCTTACATGTTACACCCTAGTTCTTTTCCATTCCAAGAACATTACATTAGCATCTTTCTTTAGCACAAATTCATCTTCCACATACCTCTAATCTCAACCTAATACATTCTCAAAACAATCTATAACATAGGGTTTCCACATATCAAAACAAAACCAATTCATTCATCACATTTCAAGCACATCTCATCATCAACCTTACATACAATTCATCTCAATTCATCCCTAACCAATCTTTATGGATGTTGGGCTCACATATAACTCAATAAGATAATCAAATACTTACTTGTTTGTCTCAAGATTTCCTCAATCAACAAGCCAAGCATGTCTCCCAAGCATCAAACATACATTAAGAACAAGATGGGATTAAAGGGTTTCAATTTACGAGATGAGGCTTACAAAATTTTATCAAAACATTAAGGGTTTTAGGGATTGTGTAAAAACGTAGTAAGTGGGAGGAAACAGAAGAAAACATAAAACCAAAACATGAAAGAAGGTGGTCTTGCAAGTTTGAGAGATGTGGGTGAGGAGTGTGGTGAAGAAAATGGACATGTGTCATGTCAAAAGTTAAGCCACGCTATGTGTTTTTCTCCCACACTCACAATTGTCACTCCCTTATTAGTCCATTTGTCATTTAATCTAAACCATATGTCACTCAACTATACCTCCATTTGTCACTCTTTTATTCAAGTCAATTGTCACTCTATTATTGATGCCACATGTCACCATCCCTTAGTTTCATTCAACCTAAATTCCTATGTATCATTTTATATTAAGTCAATTAAAATGCATATAGTTTGGACTTAATGTTTATTGATTTGTGAAAATTGTGTTTATAAATTAATGGAATTATTTGTTAAATGTTTGCAGATGGTTTTTAATGTCATAAAGACGAAAAAGGATCAAAAAGAGGAAAAATATGGAAGAAATTCGAAAATTTCAATCTGGCTGAAATTCAAAGATTAGGCGTGGGCACGCCTAAGGACAGAATCCTAAATCTGCAAAATTTCCAGAATTTGTCTCCAAATTAGAACACAATTGCCAAGATTTTCTGGAGCCCTTTTCAAGAAATTTCTTACCTAAATTAGAAGACTATCCAATTGGGACAAAATCAAGTAAAGATTATGAAGAGATTGAAGTCAATTAGGAAGAGGGAGCTGGGATTGCTGTATATATATGGGCTTGGATTAAACAAAGGGGATTATTCTGTATTCAAGAAGTAGCCGCACCTTGAGTTCCTTTGGTTTTTCATTATTTCCCTTGTTTCATCGTATTCTTCTCTATTTGGAATTGCCGCAGCCTTTGTCCTTGGGTCATTCACGTTTCAGAGCCTTTCAAGTAGTAAAATCAACGTATTCTTTTTTCTTTCCAGCAATTGCGCAACCCACGTCTTCTTGTTTTCTTATCCTTCAAAATAGATCATCGCATATTCACTTCCCAGATTGCAGCACACGTGGTTCTTCCTTGTCCTCTTGTCTTCATTATTTCAACAACATACTCACAAACCTTGATTGCCGCATCTGACTTCTCCTTATTAAAACAGCATCCACGCACCATCATCCTTTGTTTCTTGATTTCCTTCTTACTTCAACAGTATCGACGCATCATTCCTAAAGCTACCACAATTAATTTATTTAACTTTTCTAGTTTAATTCTTCTTCCTATTCCAAGTAGCTTAATCGTAGATTTAGGGATTTCTAGCTATTGTAATTTTCTGGTTTTCTTGTTTTAATTTTCTGCACAATTACACTTGTTATTTTTGTTCCTTTTATTAAAAGACTAGTT
>JAOTAZ010109823.1:0-10019 GCA_025629785.1 Erythroxylum oxycarpum
TCAACAGAAATGAAACCGTTGGAAATTATTATAGAGAATTATGTTCTGTTGGTAAAATTGTCGACAAAAATTTCAGTTTGCAACAGAAAAAATATCTGTTGTTAAATATAGAGTAAAATCAACCTGGTAAATTTTTCAACAAAATATAGCAACGGTAAAAAATGCTCGTCGGTAAAATTTTGTCCTAAACGTCATTATTTGCGTCCAGTTCAACATTTTAAAAAGAACGAAAACCACATCGTTTTGGTTTAAGCTAAATCGCCTACAACTCCCCTGTTCATCGCAATCCCGTTTCTCTCTTCTGTCGTCATCGTCCTTCCGCGCCACCTCGTTGTGCACCACACGTCATCGTTGCCGTCGCTTGACTGCGCTTTTTCGCTGCCGTCGTCGGATCTACTTAGGTATTGTATAAACATCATCATCTTTTTGTCTTTTTATACCAACAAATAATTGTGGGGATAGTATTATATTGATTGTCCTTTTGGAGTTATCCTGCAGTTGTCAAGAATATTGATGTTTTAATATATTGGAATTGAGAAATTTGATCTAAACATAAAAATTTAGGCTGTGTTTTATTCCTCATATCGTGATAAATAAATTTGAGCAAGCCAATGAAGTTGTAATCTTTCCTCATGTCTTGATCAACTCAGCTGTTTTACAGTAAAACCTAATTTCGGTTTGACCCAAAAAAGATGTTAAATTTGAAGGGTTTTATTTGACCCTTGGATGATGCAAAAGTCTTATGTTAAGAGTCTTAAGCTTACAATTACAAAGACTGCTTTGTCAGTTAGAAATGCCATTCTTAACTCTAACTTACCGCTTGTTCTGATATGGAGATTACATATTTGTATCCTCCTCGACGCCCCATTTTCCAAGTTCTGACTTGGTTAACATCTAGGTTCGTAACGCATACTCTTACAAATAGAAAAGGACTTCAATCATGATTCAGTTGTAATAAAAGGTTAGGCATCAGTGGGTGGGTTGGTTCGTTTACAGCTGCGAAAGTTCAAAATGGACAAAAGCTAAAGCGCCTTGACCTGACACATGAGGGATTGAGTCGAGTGGTGTATGTTTGGACTTTAGAGATAGATTGACAGTAATAGTGCACTTGCTTTCCCTTCAAGACAGTACCAACTACTGTTGCAGATTGATGAACCAAATGGGATCGGCAACATCCGAGTAACTTTTCATATGGAAATTTGCATAAAAGTCTATGCAAGACCAAAATTAAGACTATACGCATTATAAGCGTACGTGTATCAAAAGGTTGGCGAATATGTTCCAATTTAACATTTTTCAAAAGTTTAACCATATATAAAGTGTAATCTTACATTTCCTTATCATTAAAAAATTTGAACAAGCCGATGAAGTTACAATATTAAGATTATTTATTTCAAAGCTTTTGATTATATTAATTGGAACTTCATTCTAGCTTTTAGGATTTACCATGTAGCTAACTTTAGGATTTCCTATCTAGCTTATTTTAAGATTTCTTACCTATTTTTATTTTTATATAATGTGAGAAATTGAAGATGTACAACATATCATTTAAGGATGATCTTTTGTTTTCATGTATAGTTAACCATCTTACCTCCTCGCCATCGCTCACCCATCGCGTGCCGTCATCGTCGTCTTCCTTTAATCGTCGGTTGAGGTAATATTTTATTATTTGATTGTTTTTAACGACATCATTGAGATTTGTTTGTTAATATGTTTTATGTACTGCTTTAATTGTCATTGTCTTCATTTCTTTATTTTGGTTATCTTCTTTGGCCGTCAGCTCACTCTAGCTCCGTCATCTTCTTCCTTCATGTGCTTCAGTAACTTCTTTTGCGTGTTGGTTGAAGTAAGTGGGTTTAACTAAAAAACAAATCAACTAAATATTACACAATATTAATGTACATAATTCTAGGACTTTGGAGATGGTTGAATCATTAGTCTTTTGTGTTCTAGTAATTTATTTTACTTCTTCATATTTTAAGTAGTTGAGCAATGACTATAAACCTTACCATAATTCTAGAAATTTACATTGCTTAGTTTGCTAGTATTTTTCGTAGGTTTTTATTGATTTATGCTGTAATTGGTAAAATTCTTATATTGTGTATACTGCTTGGCACTTGAGCTCTTGTGGCTTAAATGTTGTTGGTCATAGTTTCACTAGTAGAAAGAAAACTCTTAAAAGTAGCTTCATGTCTTTATATACTAACACTTTTCAGTTTAACTATATTAAAGTAAATAGCAATTAAGACAAGCTATTGTATTATAACTATATGGTATATGTGCATTTTAAATAGGTTTGTGCTCCTCTAGATTGTTAAGAGAAACTCTATTATATTAGAAACTGGGAACAAAGAAGACTCTTTAACATTTGAATCAAGTTAAATGTACACAAAGTCTGCATATTGATCGAATTCTAAAAATTCCATGACCTTAGAATTCTAAAAATTTTACGAGCCTAAGAGTCACAACGAGAATTTGTTTTCTTTATTTACAGGTGTAAACAATGCCATGTACCATAGTTTTGAAATCAATTGTAGGTGATTAATTCAATTGGTTAATACTTAGGGGATGTTATGTAAAGTTTAGATATTCTGTAAACTTTGGGGAACATGAAGGATGCTAACTATGGAATCACTGTTTGAAATTAACAGTTTTGCATAAATGAGTAATGTAGATAGATATTGGATGTATAGATGATTAACACCTGATGGCTTCGTTAATCCTGAGTTTGTTGAGGGAGTTGAAGCTTTTATTCATTATACATGTTCTCAACCTGCATATATGGATGACCCAAAGATCATATGCCCATGTAAAAAGTGCAAACACATTCGTTTCCTTCCTATTAATGAAGTGAATGGGCATTTGTTGGGTCTGTGCTGCGTACCCACACGCGACCAATTTTTCGGTCCGTGCTGCGTACCCACACGCGGCCACAACCTTAATCAGTATTGTCCTCTTTGGTCAAGGGTGAGGCTACAATTCGAATCCAAGACCTCAAGGTTTTGTTGCATTTTAAATGCACGCCTCCTTTTAATTGTTGGGTCCGTGCTGCGTACCCACACGCGACCAATTTTTCTGTCCGTGCTGCGTACCCACACGTAGCAACAACCTTAATCAGTATTGTCCTCTTTGGTCAAGAGTGAGGCCACAACTCGAACCTAAGACCTCAAGGTTTTGTTGAGTACTCGGCTTTTAAGTGCGACTAACATCTTTTACGCATTTTTATAAAGAAAGGGATTCGTCCATACCATCGGTATAGTTTGTACGACCACGACTGATCCTGAAAGGAATGAATGAAAAAAACAGCATGTCGTATCAATCGAGATTTCTGAGAATATTTCATTCTTAGTGGATCGGCCCCCAACCTTGGATGAATTCTTGGTGCACGTAGCTCAATGGTAAGAGGAGTGCATTTAAAATGCAACAAAACCTTGAGGTCTTAGGTTCGAGTCGTGGCCTCACTCTTGACCAAAAAGGACAATACTGATTAAGGTTGTGGCTGCGTGTGGGTACGCAGCACGGACCGAAAAATTGGTCGCGTGTGGGTACGCAGCACGAACCCAACAACATTTATTGAGAAAAGGGTTTGCCCCAAATTATTTTGAGTGGACACAACATGAGGAACCATTGATTTGTAGCACCTCAAGAGGTAATGAAGTATAATCGTTAATGAACTTAAATGAGTTTAAAATGGGGATTGGATTTAGAACAAATAATGTGGACGTAAATGAAAATTCTTACATGCAAATGATTTATGATACAGCCGGTTATAACTTTCAGGAAAATATAGAAAAACTTAAAGAAGATCCAAACCCACATGCAAAATAGTTTTCTACTTACTACACTCAGCTGACCAAGAATTATGGCCAAATTTTGAGACAATGACTCAATTGCCTTCAATTACTCGAATATTGAACATAAAGTCTGAAGGGGCAGATTTATGATTGAAGTTTTAAAAAAATTCTTAGATGGTATAATGAATCATTGCCTTCTGGTCATACAATGGTTGATAGCTTTTACAATATGAAGAAACTTATTAGGAGTCTTGGTTTGTTTGTTGAAAAGATTGATTGTTTCAATTGGGATGTATGTTGTATTGGGGAGATGATGTGGAATTACAAGATTTTGTAGTCAATCTAGGTTCAAGCCTAGAAAGTGGAAGCGAATGTATTATTTCCAGCTAACTCCGAGACTTCAAAGACTATATGCTTCTGATGGTACTTCATCACATATGAGATGACATAATGAATATGAACAGGAAGATAGAATAATGAGTCATCCATCAGATGAACTGGCATGGAAACATTTCAATGCATCTATTATGAGTTTGCAGCTGAAAGTTGAAATATTAGGTTAGGATTGTCAACGGATGGATTCCAACCTTTTGGTCAATCAGGCCAACAATATTCATCATGGCCAATCATAATTACCCCTTATAATTTGCCTTCATGGATGTGTATGAAAGAGACATATATGTTCTTGACAGTGATTGTGCCAAGGCCTACAAATCCAAAGCATAAAATTGAAGTATTCTCACAACCATTTATATCTGAATTACAGCATCTTTGGGAATATGATGTGTCTCCAAAACGAAATTTTGTGATGAGAATGGCTTTGATGTGGCCCATTAGTTATTTTTCAACATATGCCATGTTGTCTGGATGGAACACAACAGGAAAATTGGCTTTTCCTTACTGTCTCAATGATTCTGATGCGTTTTATCTTCCAAATGGGGGCAAAATATGTTAGTTTGACAACAATAGGAAATTTCTTCCTCCAGATCATCCATTTAGACGCAATAAACAAAAATTCATTAAGAATAGGATGATAAAAACACCTTTGTCCCCTCACAAAACTAGTGAAAAGATATTGCAGGAGATTGAGGAATTAGGCATGCTGAAAGTTACAGAATTTGAAACTGATGAAATTAATACTAGTATTAGTAAAAACTTTGGTTGGAGAAAATGAAGCATTTTTTTGGGATTTGCCATATTGGAAAACTAAGTTGATACATCATAATCTAGATTTAACGCATATTGAAAAAATATTTTTGACAATTTATTCAAGACCATAATGAACATTGAAGGGAGGACAAAAGACAATACAAAATCACGAGCTGATTTGAAACTTTTTTGTAGAAGGAATGAGTTACATAAAGATCTTCGCACCTGTAAATATCTGAAAGCATGTTACGCTTTGGACAAAAAATAAAAGGAAATATTGTGTGAATGGTTGAAAAATCTAAAGTTTCGCGATAGTTATGTTTCAAACTTGGCAAGGTGTACCATAAGGAAGTACAAATTATTTATGATGAAAAGTCATGATTGTCATATGTTTATGCAAAGGCTAATTCCAATTGCATATTAGGAGTTGCTACCGAATAAGGTTTGGGAACTAATAACATAATTAAGTTTGTTTTTCAAAAGTTTAATATCATTTAAAATCAAGTTAGCTGAAATGAAAGAACTAAAAAGGAAATTCCAGTAATTTTGTGTCAGTTAGAAGAGATTTTTCCTTTAAGCTTCTTTGACTGTATAGAGCATCTACCTGTGCATTTAACACATGAGGCTAAACTAGCTAATCCGGTTCAATATCAATGGATGTATCTGTTTGAGAGGTAATTCAACAAAAATGATTGTAATTGAAGTAATAACATGTTTTAACAACAAAATTGTAATAACCTTATTCGCTAATATAGATATTTGCATCAATTGAAGAAAAATGTCAAAAATAAGGCTAGAGTTGAAGGTTCAATATGTAATGCTTATTTAGTGGAGGAAGCTAGTATATTTTATTCACATTATTTTGAGCCACATGTTCATACAAGAGAAAGAAAAGTTCCTTGTAATGACGATGGAAGAGGAACGAATGATGTTGATGGTAACTTATCCTTTTTTACATATCCTAGATGAACATAAGGACGTTCAACAAGAAGAATGTTAACAGAGGAAGAAATTAAGGCTACCCTTTTATTGAACTGTCAAAAGGTTCAACCTTTCGTGCAATAAGTTGAAATTGATTATTTAGGTTTTAAAATTTAGTATTATTCATAACTAAAATACATAATAATGTTTCTAGATTATACAAGGAATTGTTACGCGAGCTAATGCCTAACAAAATATAGGATGATATCAATAAAGAAATTGGAAGACACTTTCCTCGATGATTCGAAAAATATGTAAGTTTTACTTACAAATATTGAAATGATTGAATTATAAGATTTAAGTGTTCAAACGACTTTATACTATTTAATATGATAATTTCTTTTGTGTAGGACTTAGAAAATTCAGTAGAGAACAAGTTCATATGTGATCTTGCAAAGGGACCTTTGCGAACTGTTAAATCATATCCGGTGTATTTCGTTAATGGATATAAATATCATACAGAATATCATGGTTATAGCATGGAAACGATAAATAGTGGAGTTTGCATGCAGGGAGAATTGATGGATTACTATGGTAAAATTATTGAGATGCTTGAAATTGAGTACCTTGCATTGCCAATAAAGCATAGTGTGATATTTAAGTGTAACTGGTTTGATCCAACTCCAAATATTGGTACAAAAGTACATAGCCGATACAATTTAGTTGAAATCAACAAGCGAAGAAGATTTAGATAATTTGAACCTTTCATGTTGGCAATGCAAATGATTCAGGTATATTATGTTCCTTTCCCCAGCTCACGACGAGATAAGTCAGATTGGTTGGTCATTTGCAAAGTTAAACCGAGAGGTGTTTTTGAATCATATGGAAAAGGAGAACATAGAATTGAAAGTGAAGCGTTTCAGGAAGATGTTTATGAAATAAATACAGCTGTGACATATAATGATAATAAAACTTTGAACGATTCATCTAATGAATATGTTGAAATTTTATCTGGAGAGGATCACGAGGGCCAAAGATCTGAAGAAGAACCTGACTTTAATTCTAATTCTTCATAAAAAGAAGATGATTTTGATTTACAATTAAGTGATGATAGCGATTAATTTGTGTTTGTAATTGAATATTATATTCAACAAATCAATTATTTCCTTTTTAATATAATATGTAAAATATTGAATTCAAATTGTTATATTTCTAGAAAATTCAATCAAATATTAATTTCAGGTTGAAATATGCTACCAAAGAGAAAACATGATATAATGCGACCAAGGTTCAAACAACGATTCGAGGGTACTTACTGTCCAGGTGAAGCTTCACATTCTGCAACTGGAACTGAATCACCTCCTTCCCTTCCAGTTACTACACTAGCAGATGAGACATCACCTTCTATACCTACTGCTACACCATCCACCAGCCCTATATCATCCACTACCCCTATAGCGACAGAAATATCAAGGGTAAACAATGCGGATAAAAGAAGCGGTCACTAGCCGGGAGCTGAGGGATCTGATGGAAAAACTTACGTCACAATTGTCAATAATCTGTAAGTGAAAATACATGGAACACTATATGCTTATAATTAAGTTATAGGTTTAAATTTTCAAAATGGTATAAAATTATTTGTTTTCATATTATAGGTTGATTCCGTCTGGACCGTGCTTAAGAAACATGACATCAAAATTCAAGGAGAAGATTGATCTTGAGGGTTATGTATAGAAGAATATCTCTCAAGTCACAAAGGAATTTTACTATCAGGAGTTTGAGGTACAAAAAAATAATTTTATTTTTTAATTGATTTTAATACATTAATTAGATAAATATTATTACATTATAAGTATTTATCGAATGTTTTTCATTTTGTTTCAGAAAGAATTTTTTTGGGATTTTGAATTTAACTCAGTCATTAGTAAAGTATGAGAGAGACGAGCACGTATACGTTATCGAGACTTTGTTGGTGCAATACTTAAGGTTAGTGTACGACCGCCTTATATTTCTGAATAAATATGGAATCGTTAGCAGCAGTATTAGATATCACCTGAGGCAATGTCCATTTCAGAGCGTAACTCTACTAACAGACGTGGAGTACTGAGGGGAGAGAGTCTTCCCATGCATACGGGAGGATCTATTACCCACCACGAGCATGTAGAGAGACTTGTAAGTACTTACACTTTACATTTATATTCTGATTTTTTTTACTTTGATGTATTTCAATTTAAATTGATATGTGAATTTTTGAATGAAAATATGTATATTATGGAGAACGATAATGTTATAAATGTCTGGTGCCATATATGGCTGTGTTGTTAAGTTATTTTCTTTGTTCAACGGGGGGTAAATATCATAAAAATAGAAGAAACTCAGCCGAAATTTTAATAAATTCTAGTTCACTTATATCATTTTATTCTTATGCAAGAAAAGTCTATGGGCATGAGACCTACACCCCGTCAACTATTTTTGCACACTCACACTAAGAAGCATGACGGTATGAAATTCATTAATACCTGATGTAGAGAACTAAATGTATGTCAAATTTATGGTTTAATAATTATCACTTACTAATATAAACATTGCCTTCTGATATGACCAAATACAAGAAAACATTCAACGACAGTCTAAGCAGTATGAAGATGTTGATGAGACTCAAACTTATCTTCATACTATATGTGGTAAGGACCGTCGTGAAAGAATATTCGGCTTAGGTTCATTTGTAAACACATGTTATTCGCAATCGTTCACATCAAGTACAACAACATCTAGTCGACGGTTGACAACCAATGAAGTCCATAAGCTTCGACGCACAGTGCAAATATTGGCAATTCAGTTGCAACAGTTGATGGAGTACATAGCTCAGCTCCGTAATGAGATGGATGAGTTGAAGGAGAGATATAACACCTCATCGCAACAATCAAAGCATCTGCGAACACCAAATCAATAGTGTACTTGTAGTCATTTCATTTGAATTACAAATACTTATTTTGTACAACATAATGTTTTTATTATCAATTAAGATCGTTTTAACTTCATATCATTAATCAACTTTCTGTTTAAACAAATTCAATATATAAACAAATTAAAATATTATGCACAGATAATTCACAAATGTTTAAACTATGCATCAACCATAAGACCATCAATAAAATTTAATGATAAGATTTTTTTAATTTTTAATAAAAAATTTACTGGCGGAAAAACTAAAGTGTGTCTTTAAAATCAATTATATTTACCGACAGAAAACAATAAACCGTCGGAAATATTGACAGTCCGTCGTCAACTTTACCGACAAGATTTGCTGTAGAATAATCGTTGGTATACTCACCGACGGAACAAACATAACCGTCGGTAATGTTGTAATAAAATTACCTATGGAATAACTAATATCATCTGTAAATCTACCGACAGATAAATTTTGACCGTTGAAAATTTACTGATGGTCGATTGCACAAACAACTGTCTGTATATTCACCGACGGTTAAATTTACCGATGGACATTCTGTTATTCGTTAGAAATTATTATCTACGACCATTTTTAAGATGCTTTTGTCCGTTGGTAAATTTCGTTGGTAAACTATCTTTCTGACAGAATATTTAGGTTTTCCGCTGATAATATCCGTTGCTAAACGACAATTTTCTTGTAGGGTGTTAGTTTCTCCTAAGTTTGTTCTGTGTTATAAACCACAGTTATATTCCATTCCATTAGATTGCACCAACTTCTTCGTAATCTAAGAATTTATGATATCATAATATTTTCAATGATTTAAAATAACATGAAATTTTTAAATGTCATATAAAAATGATTAATAACTTAATATCTTAAAAATTTAAAATAAAAATAAATGCAACACATTTAAAAGTGTTTAATATTTTGTAATTTTTAAAATTCAGTCTTTAACATTTGAATATAGTAACTAAATTTTTTAAAAGTTGTATATTTACTAATATAAATTGTAAAATCAATGTTTTAAAAATTAGATCGGAAGGTAAATTAGTAAGACAAGATGTTTAAGGTTTAAAATGTTCAACCGGTATTAAACTGTTATAAAATTGGCTAAAGATTGAATACAATTGAAGAATTTAAAATATGATTGAAAGATAATGTACTTATCTATCAAAGGATTTGATTTTTAATTAAAAATAGAT
>JAOTAZ010109833.1:0-10018 GCA_025629785.1 Erythroxylum oxycarpum
CTGTATTTATAATGAGCCCATTTTGGTTATGGCTCTTTGTTTATTAAATGATTGTAAATTATTGTTGAATGATTGTAAAATCTATAACTGCAAAGATTTACTACTGCTTACTGCTTATTCCGCGCGAATAAATATCTACTACTTACTGTTTATTCCGCGCGAATGAATGTCTTAAAATGAAAAAAAGAAAAAAATTATATACTGCGTTTTACGGACTGATGTAGTACGCCACCCTCGCGGGGCACGAACTCGGATATCACCAATGATATCGGGTTCGGGTCGCGTAGCAGTGAGGTGTTACAATATAAGGGTCTCCTTTTTTGGTTATGTGCAAAGCTTGTCCTTCCAAGCTCTAGTAGGGGGAGATGCTTCAGCATTTCCTTTAATTTGTGATTTTATCTGCACTCTTTGTCTACGTATATCTGGGGGCTTGGAAAGGAGAGACTCTTTGAATAGTACAAGAAAGTCTTCTCAAGTAGAAGAAGATTCCCTTTTCTCTCTAGTTACGTTCAGGGCCTTAAAAAAGGACTCCATCAGAGGTGAAACCCCAACAAAATAGGAAACATTTGAGTGCACAAAAATAACAACAAGCCAGAAGTGGGTAAAAGAAAACCAAAAAAGTAGTTGGTGAGAAGGAAGAGAACAATCAGCTAATGAGTTTTCCAGCCCAAAGAAAAGCTTTCACAATTCCATCAATTCTCTTAGTAACTTTCTTTGGTAATACAATATTAACTATCCATTGTATGTACAAACTAATGAGAATTGAAATTATGAGTGTAAGTCTAGCAACATAAGAAAGAAACCTATTTTTTCTAATCGATTATCCTAGATTTGATCCTTTCAATGAAAGGAATGTAGTCAAAGAATTTTGGCTTAGAAATTGTAATAGACACTCCAAAGTATCTGAATGGTTTGGAATGAGAATTTAGACTTGTAATTCTATATATATCAGCTTGGTTCCCCACATCTGATGAAATGTACAAGCTACTCTTGTCATAAATGAAATTTAATCCAGAATATTATGAGAACTATTTAAGAAATTATAACAGTAAGTTAATAGAATAGGAATCTACACCACATAGAAGCATAAGGTCATCTACATAAATCAGGTGTGCTAATCTGATTGCTCTGCACTTGTAGTGAAATTGAAAAATTCCAATACAGGATATGAGTTTGGCAAGCAATCTAGATAGTCCTACCATTACTAAGGTCAAAAGATAGGGAGATAAAGGGTCCCCTTGTCTAATCCCCCTAGTAATTTTGAAAGGTTAAGTGGCCATTTCATTAACTAGCACACTAAGGGTAGAGATTTGAATGCATATCATGATCTTTTTCACTAATCTTATAGGTAGATCTATTGCTGCAAGACAAAGTTGTATAAAATTTCAACTGATTGTGTCAAATGCTTTATAAAATTTAATCTTCATCAAAACACTTCTGATTATTTTCCCTAAGTTATATTCCTTTAGCAACTCTTATAATAATAGTATATTATCACCTATATTTCTCTTAAGAATGAAGACCTTTTGTTCAGGGTTTATTTTTTTCAATTAAAACATTCTTCATCTTTTTACCTAAGAGCTTTACAATTACTTTGTAGATTGTATTATAATAGGATATTAGTTTGAAGTTAACCATGGTCGAAGGATTTTTCTTTTTTGGCATCAGACATACGTAAGTTTGATTAATTTCATTAAGCATTTTGGATAATGTAAAGAATTTCAGTAAAATTTCTATGAAGAGTCTGTTAGAAGAGTTCTTACAAACCTTTCTAATCTGACTGAATAATTCCTGATCTAACTAGTATGATTTATAACCTTTAACTTCCTAATTCCAGCATATGCAAGTTAATTCAAGGAATCCCTCCATTTAAGTGATTCCATTAAAGAATATAAATGGTGCCCTATACTTCCTAGATTCCGCAATGTTTTATATAAGTTTGTATGAGTGATCAGAGAACATATTCTCACCAAAGTGAACATACGATTGAGGAATCAGATTTAGCTAAGGTAAGTTGATAAAAGATCTGCCTGTTGAGCATACATTCTTGGTGGTTTTTTGACCAAGGAAGGAGCATACTAGTTGAGTTAAGGTCCATCAGGTTCACCTTGTTAAAGGGATTTATTAATTCCTTGCTGGCTCCTATAGTAAACCTTTTACCACCTTCAACCTCTTGGGAAGTTCGTGTGCAATTAAAATCTCCAAGTGCTAGCCAAATATTCTAAATTCCAACTTGTATACTTTGCAGATCCAACCAAAGATTGTTCCATTAAAGTCAAATTAAGTTAGGAACGTTACCTCCATTTGACATTTCAAGTGAATGAATTGATCACTTTCTCTAACAGCTTGAACTCTAATCATGTCTAAATTATAGAGACAAATTACTCTACCATTGTAATAAGATTGATGATTTGAGATTAATTTCCATTTTGCACCTAAAAACTTGAGGCCATTGAGTAATTGAGGTTATTTTATTTTGGTTTTTAGAAGACTAACTAAACAAGGCTTCTTGTCTCTCATAACCTCCTTTAACATTGACCTTTTGAGAGAGTCATTAAGCCTTCTAGTTTTCTATACCAGGATTGCCATCTAAGGGAAGATCTCCATTATTTTTCTTCTTCCCTTTCTTCTTACAAATCTTCTTCTAGGGTTTGAAGTTTGATCTCTAAACTCTTTATCCTCGTCATAGTTCACTAATTGCACTACATCCTCTTTATGCAAGGTATTTGGGATATCTAAGTTAACCGGATTTAATAACAATTCATTTTCATTAGACTTCCCTACCTCCACTAGATTGTATGTTTCCTTCAACATTGCATTGTAATTTTTTTTGCCTCTAGTTACATCATGTTCTTCCAGATTGGTAATGTCTCCCTCCTATAATATTTTTGTATGCTCAATCCCTATAATTTCATTATGGCAACCTGTTTTGAACACTCTCCTAGTAGGTAACCATTTCTTATTGCAGTTACTAGGTTTCTAAGGGTAAGTTATTAGAATATCGATCTTCACCAGCTTCCCCTAATTTATTCATTGGTAAGTTGTCTAGCAGTATAGAGTTCTTCTTTATTTCAACACATAGTTTTGCAAAGCAAATTAGTTCCATATTTTCATTTTGAGAGTCCATATAAATAGTTTTTCTAAAGGAGCTAGCAAGAAAACTTAAAACTTCAATGATTTAAAATTCCAGTGGAAAAATATGGAAGTTCACCCACATTGGAACAGTATCAGTGCTACCTCTATCCATATTTATGCTAGGTTTCCATTTCTGAATGAACATTGGTTGGACTCCAATGTGCTATGGACCTTGTTCAATTATTTTACTCAAACAAATTTCACTAGAAAATTTGAACATAATGGTGCCATCTTCCTTTAGCATGACTTTTTCTAAGCCTTGTTTGCCCCATCTAGCTCTTTCCTAGACATTCATAACAGGAAAGGTTGGTCTCTTATTAGAAAAAAAACCTATTAAGGCATAGGACTAAGCATTTTCTCTTGTCTTGAGTAATTCGATGGGTGGAGTAATAACTCCATCTTTCATGATGTTCTAATAGTGTTTAAGCTTCCCTTTGTAGTGTTAGGTGTGAAACTTATTCCTTCAAACTTTATAAAGATGAGAGACATCTGTATTTTTGTCAGCATTGGAATTTTTTTTAAGATCTAGTCAGACTCTCTTTTTCTATAGACTTTGTAAGTAATATGTCTCTAATGAGTGCAAGGAATTCTTTTAGAGATACAAAGTGAGGTAAATGATTCTCCTTTCTCTCTTACAGTAAAAAAGGACTTCCATTTAGAACCTCAGCAGTAGAGATGGCTATCGTCTGCACCAAAGAGGAAACAAACTAGACACTGGAAGGGTGATTCAAAAATGGAAAAAAGAAGGGGTATTAAGGTAAAACCAGATACATAGAGGCCAAAGAAAATAAATTATGTAATTTGTTAACTTTTCTAAACCATTCGATTAAGGGTACATAATTGAAGAAAACTTATGTTTGGTATTCACATATTTGTCAAAGATTAAAAAAAATTTGTTTATAAATTGTGATCAATTATTTATGATTATCGAGAGAGGAACTTCATATACACATATAATGTTGTCCTTTAGAAAAATTATCAATCTCTTTTATATAACTTTTACAAAAGAATCTACTTTAATCTTTAATATTATGAATGTCGAATTAGATTTGATGCTAGATTTAATTTTGGTATGATATAGTATCAATATTAAGTATCCTTTTGGATAATTTTGTAAAATTATAAAATAGTTCTTGAATTTTATAACATTATAAAATAGTTCCTCAATATATTGTGCTATATAATTTTTAACTTTATTTCAACTCTGTTTTAAAAATTACACTAATATAAATTTGATATAACAACTATTGCTTCATTCCTATTAATATTAGTTTTCACATATTCCTTATATAAACAATAACCATAATTACTATAAGAAAAAGATTGTTTAATTCTCATACCAATATTAAACTAAGAATAATACAGAGTACTTTAAGTGTTCTAAATAATTACATCAAAATATCATGTTATAAGAATAATATAGGTCCACAAGTATAACAATAAAAGTTTGGCCAAGTAATACAATAAAGAAGAAGTGAAACTTGAAAAAAAAAGTACTTACAATTAAAAGTTTTATCCATATATTACATATATGTTAATATATAGAATTTAACATATACATCAAATATAATTTGAATTAAAATAAAAGAGAAAATAAAAAACCAAATTATTTGTTCAATGATATATTCACTCAAATCATATTGGCCCCAAATTTTATTTGATATTAAATCTTTATCAATGATGGGCATCTTACCATCACCATCAATCAAATTTGTCACTTCAAATGATATGTTAATACTTTTCCATCTCAGATTATCTTCTAAACACTCTCATTTATAAAACTTAGTTCCTCAAAAACCTAATATACTAAAAGGAACTCTACAACTTCTTATTTTATTAGGAGTCCAAGCAAACAAATAAATTTAAATTATTAAGAAATTATAAAATTATATTCAACTTAATAATGATGATAACATACCTTTCTTAAAGTTTCATGTTATTTCAAACAAAGACTAAATTGTTTAATTTTTTTTGTTCCAATATATTTATTTTTTAAAATGGATGAATTCAACTGTACTCTAATTCTTTTTATATTTAGTTACACTCACACATTTACTAAGAATTTAAATTGAAAACCTTTTGCAATTCCAAAGCACTACTTCTGAATTGATCCTATCAAACAACTATAGGACAATAAAAGCAATCTTATATATACCTAGATTAAATTTGTCTCTTTGAAATATTGTCATCCCAAAATCACTATATGCATTCTTGTATATCTCCAATTGTGAGTCAAGGAGATGTAACATCATCTTATATGAAATAGTTGTTGTGATAGTTAAAAAAATTCCTTTGTTAACTTTAGCTTTCTTCATAAAACATGGTTTAAAATAGACACTTGGATTCAAAAATCTCGCATTACCAAGCAACACAAAGTAAATTATCTTTCTCATTTTTCACTGTTGATTGCAAGATAAGGTGTCTAAAGAGAAAGCCTATTTTTTAGATTGGAATTGATTGCTTCCTTTGCCCTCTCTATGATATCAAAAAAGAATCTCATTGTTCCCTGCTCAACACTATTAACCAGAAAAAGTGCTCACACCAAAGACTTCCAAATTTAGATGATAAATTGATATTGGGACAAAAATTCATGATCTGTATGAAAACCTTCATTTTAGCTCTAGACCAAGCATGTTGAGATGAAACTCACTTATGACTTGTAAGCATTTGTCTCAACCCTTTCTTCATTTGAACAAAATACTAAAGTGATAAGAAATTAGTTTAAAATATTATAACGGTAAGACGATACAAATTCCTACCATTGGTGAAATATTTCCTTATCATATTTAGTATCCATGCACGATCATGAACGAACTTAATTGTTTTCTTATTTATTCACAATTTTAACAATGATAAGAAAGCATTTAGCATATCTAATATTTTCCAACGTCAGGTTAATGAAATGTGCAGCACAAAAAGTATAACAAAAAGAATTTTACATTAGTGATAAAAACAATTAGCTAGAAATCTTACAATAACATAATAATACAAATTCCTAAGGCTAGTGAAATCTTTTCTTATCAAGTTCAAAGCCCATGCATAATCATAAATGAACTTAGTCACTTTTCTTGCTTTTTTTAGACAATTTTATCAATGATAAGAATTTATTTAACATTTCTTATAATTTTTTTTATGTTAATGTAATGTGCGGTAAGAAGTATAATAAAAATAATTATACCTATTTTATAACCTCTTCCGAGCTGCTTTATAAGCATCATCATTGTTATTGGTGAACTATGTATTTTTTCCATTTAACTTCATACATATCTTCACTAAATATCTCTAGTAGAGCATCATCATTCTTTACAAGGCTAAATGTATCAAGGACTTCAAGAAATTACCCCCTTAGTAAAAAAAACTCAAATATTGATAATAAGCTCTTGTCTTCTATTTGTCCAACTATCACACATGATTGAACACTCACAAGTTACCAAAGTGATTATTCTTTCACTCAAGTTACTTTTTATTTCACAAATAAAGTTTCTCAGAAGAATACTTTATAATTATCAATGGATGGAGTTTTAAATCCTAGGTATAAGAGGAAATAACATCTATTATAAACTAAAAATAATAAAACTAAGTAGCAACTGACTGACACACCTGCAACATTCCACCATCTAGCCATTACTATGTCTATATTATAAACTGTTTCTTTAGATTGTAATGCACTATAAATTGAATGTTAAGCTCTAAGAGATTTTTATGGAGCAAAAAAAATTAGACATTTATCTTCTTCTCTTCCTTACATCAGTTTCAATATTCCCTTCTTCTTAAGTAGAAATATTATCTTTAACATTAATGATATCAGCCTAACCACTGCAAAAAGAACTTCCACCACCAAGTTTATACTTCAGTATTTGCCTTATTTCTTTATCATGTTGTTACTATTCAAGTACAGTTTTTATTTGTAGTTTTATATTATGGCTAACTTTCTTGCAATGCTTCGTATCACCTTTGATCCTAACTAAATGTTTCTTTAATTTGGTGATTCTCCCACATTTCAAATATTTGTTACAACATAAATAAATAATATGATTTTTCATACTAGCAACCAATGTAATATGATACTAAGCTGGATCATCAAATCTTCTTAAAGAGGTTGAATTATCAAGAGTTCCTAAAGTTCCCTCTATTTATCTATAAAAAAACTAAATTCAATTAAATAAATACAATGAACTAAACAAATATCACGTGTACCTCTTAATTATAAACCAATGAACAAACATTAATTATTTAGTGAATAGTTAACACAGATATGTATAATAGGGAATCAAATAATAATAATCACAAAATGTGCATTGTTCAACCTAAAACAAAACTAATGCAACACACCTTAAATTATAAGAACATACACATGACTTGAACTTTAAAGGAATTCCACATTCTTGAAAAGAATATCTAACGTGAAAATTTTGAACACGTACATGACATGGCATACCACTGAAAAGTATACACACATATTTGTCTATAAAAATCAAATTTCTAAGAATTACAACTACCAATAACGTGAAAAAAAGCTATGCCCCCCAGGGTTATATGGATTCTCACTAATTAGTAACATGGAAAATATAAAGTTATTTATGTGTAAAATATTAGGAGGAAAGAAAGTAACTTCTTAATAACCATTACATATATATGGTCTAATAAACTTCAAGAAGACATATCACATAGATACATCTACAAGATGTCTTATAAGCAAAATATATAACTTCATTTATGTATTTTTATATGGTATCTCAATTATATATGTAGAAAAAAAATAGGTAGATAGCTATATGTTTTGCAGACGATTCATTTTATCGTGCGACCCTTAATTTGCATATGCAAACAAATGAATTCCTTAGGCTAGTTGACAATATTAGAAAAGAGATAAATATTGTTGGACCCTAAACTGTTCTTAGAAGTAAGGACTATTGTATGTGAAGTGTTAGAGAGCTAGAAGTTTGAAAATGTTTCATTTGGCATGTTTTGATGATTTGGCTATAAATTTTTCTTTAGTCATCAAAGAGAGAAGAGCTTTGATTTGAATTAAATTAGAGAAATACGATTATGAATTTATTTGTTGGACTCAAGTTCCAATTTAGCCTTTGAGGGATGATTTGTGGTGTCATTAGAAAATTTAGACAATGAGGAGCAATTGGTCTTTGAAAAATTGGTTGAGAAGTTAGAATTTTGAGCTGAAAGGCAAAAAGGCAAAGGAGGGTTTGTAGAGCCCTTGTCCGTTAAACGGACAGGTGTGTCCGTTTAACGGACACTTTCGGGTGAATTGGTGTGCCTCTCCAGTGTGTGTCCGTTTAACGGACAGGTGTGTCCGTTTAACGGACACTTTCGGGTGAGATTGGGGTGCGAGTCTAGCTTGTGTCCGTTTAACGGACAGGTGTGTCCGTTTAACGGACAGCTTCGGGTGAAATTTGGTATCGCTGCCCAGCGCATGTCCGTTTAACGGACATGTGTGTCCGTTTAACGGACACGTGCGTATAAAAGAGAAAATTAGAAGAAAAATCAGAGGAGTGTCGTGGAAGCTTGGAGAGGAGAGGGAGAGTGCGTGAGAGGGAGAGAGAGAAGAAGAAAAATGGAAGATCCAAGGCCAAGGGGGAGTGATTTTCGTGAAAGGGATGAAGAATCAAGGTCTATTAGGTAAGTTTTCCCTCTTTCCACTTTGTTTAAGCTAATAAAATGAGTTAGGGTTTGGTTTTGGAGGATTTCTAGAGAGAGAAAGTGGAAAAGGAAGAAGATGATGGTGAGATTTTTGGAGTTTTGGGGTTCCTAAGTTAGATTTGAAGTGTTCTAACCTAGCTTGTGTATGGATATGTTAGATTGAAGTTGGTTTGAGGTTTTGGTATTTAGGGATTTTGGGAAATTTCGAAAATTTGAGGATGATGGTTAGGGTTTTTGATTTCCTAAGCTAAGTGTTGTGTTTTCTAACTTTTTCGAACTATGAATGGGTTCAATTGGAGTTTAGTTGAGGCTAATTCCATGTTGGTGGTGATTAGGATTTAGGAAGATTGTGGAAATTGGGGATTTCCAATTGGATTGAGATTTGATGAAATTGTGTTTGTGTTTTGACTATTTAGGGCCTTTCCAAGGACGCGAAGAAGGAAGCTATTGGTTTCGGAGTTTGCTTCGATGAGGTGGGTAAATCATTTATGGTTGTTGTGTGAGTTGAGCAAAATGCATGATGTTTGCAATATATGTTAAATGACTTGATTGGATTGTTAGTGTGTTGAAAATCTAAGATGATGTATATCATTTTAATAGAACAATTGAAATGTGATTATGTTGTGGCATGCATGGCGATATGCTTGACCCTTCGGTTTGTTTTTATGCCATTGATTTTGTTATGGCGTGTTGTTTAAAGAAAGGTATGAAATTGTGATCAATTTGAATTGAGAATGATGATGCTCGGTATTTTGATAATTGTAGGCCTTTGAGCTGAAACCATGGCATTTTGATGTATTGACATTTGATATGTTGATATGTTGTGTTCATGTTATGTATGTGTGATATTTGGATATGATTATTATGTCATTGATTTTGACATGGCATTTGGTATGTGAATTATTTGATTGAGCATAAAGATGCTATGCCTTTTTATGGCATTTTGATGATGGAAAGAATAATTGAATATGAGCACGTTGGTGCTATGCCTCGCTTTGGCATTTTGATAAAAACGAAAGAATAATTGATTTGAACATTTGAATTTGGATTATGTGCTTGTGTGGGCAAGAGAGGAACCGTTTTGAGTCACGTGCACGTCGACGCCCCGCCTTCTCCCGGCAGCCCGCTAGTGGCCACGAGATCCAAATTGGACTCGTTTTGTTCACGATGCAAACTTCGGTTTCATCGTTTTGTTCACGGAACCCTCGAGCCGTTTTGATTGTGC